>JAAAKL020005405.1:0-15836 GCA_010016065.2 Carybdea cf. marsupialis auct. non (Linnaeus, 1758)
ATACATACATACATACAAACATACATACATACATACATACATACATACATACATACATACATACATACATACATACAGGGTCTACAAATATTACGGAGTTTGATAACGGTCTGAAAATGGTTTGATTCTCGGGACTTCGGGACTTATATTTAATATTGATTGGAGTGAACAATTGATACGTGTTATTTTGTTTTATTTTTAAAAATACACATTGATAAAAGCTACAGTTAACTGAAGTGCTTTATATTGTGTAACTATTTGTAGAGCAGCGCATCCTCGACTGTCCAAACCTCGGTTATATGAGTGCCAAAATTTTCGGACACTTCAGTTATTTATCAAAATTTTATCAGTTTCTCCCAATCCCTCAATCAAATCAAGTGCCAAAATACAAGTACCAAAATTTTCGGACACAATCCCTCAACCAATTCAAGCGGTAACAATGCGAATTTATTCGCAGTATAGAAGAGTTCAGACCTTCTCGTAGATGGCGATGTTTTTTTTATTTTTGTACGAATATCTCATGACTCCTTGTAGGAGGTAAAACTTAATTTTAAAGGAAAAGTATTAGGCGATCTTTTTATTCTCGATTGTTCGATATTTTGTTGTAACCGAGCCTGCTATCCTTGCAATAATTTAAGCCCATCCTGTTCAGATTACTGACGGTGCTTTTTTACTAGGACTGCGTTTCGTCATCTGTATGTGTATAATAGAAACAATGCCCGTCACGTGTTGGTAATGTTCCTTTGATGGCTAGTGGGGCTTATATCGATGGAATAAGTTGTAAATAAACTTAGGAGAAAGCTTGTTACTACAATTTTAAAAGCGAGAGTAGCTCTAGATGGACATATTCTGCCCTAGTAAAAAAACCGGGCAGATGTGTACTGAAGGTGCATCATACGAGATGAGGAACGCGAGAAAATATTTTTTTGGTGAGATGAGGAATTTGCTGAACCTGTTTGAAGGAAGGTATTTGGGATTATTTAAACATATGATTCAAAGGGATCACGTAGTCTGTAGACTGGACTATGAAAATAGACTGGACCATCGTGGCTCAATGTTTTTATAGCGCACGATGGACACTGGACTAGAAAACCTGGAATACTCAGGGAAGTAAACTTAGAAGGGAAGTCATGAAAGACTCCGGAAATTTTTTGATAAAAACACGGAAAATGCGGATAACTTGCAAATCTTACGGAAATTTGAAAAATAATGACAATATTTGTGGCTTAAGTATACTGTAACATGATGGTAATGATGATATATGTTGGTTTGTATACATGTCTGAAAATGTCAGGAAATTCTACCAAATCTCAGGATAAACCTGGAAAAATTCAGGGAAGTCAGAATTCTGTGGTCACCCTGAAGCGTGGACACGACAGCACTACGTCAAGGCAACAAACCAGTGCGAATCGCGGCGGTAGAAATCCGTGAGGTTGTCACAGTTCACGACAGGACGATGAGGTATGGCAGACATACGATGATGCAGGGTATGCTCATATACATTACGCACGCTACCATTTAAATTCTTCTTACTCTTATCCGTCAAGGTCGCCCGTAAACGAGCAGAGCATGAAGAACAGATGAGCATTATGAGAAAAGGTTATGAGAGTCTTCTAAAACACGTGAGTATTTTTCAAATCATCGTATATACTGTTATCATGAGTATACTGACATTCAGGTTTCCTATTCCTATTCTCGTACTCTGATAAATATATTAGCCGGCTACGTTGTTGATACTCCCAACAAGATATCATTCGATCGTAATGTTACACTTGAACTCTGTTTAGACTACATAAATTAACCAAGGGCGAACTTTGGGTAGTTTAAGCCTGCTGTCATTTGTAGTGTAAACACAAACTGCGCCCCCTCCCCTCCCGCGGTTAATCTAACTCTCGTGGCTTTACGCACACCCATCGCAATATCAGCAGTTTGTTCGTCAATGGTTTTCTTTCGTTGCAAGTAGGAACTGATGTACTGTCCTTCTTCTCGTAGATTGTCCTCTTCCTTGTACAACCGTCTAATCATTATTAGCTCTTCTCGTAAGCCCAAATACTTACCAATAGGAATGCGTCCGTATCAGTTCAAGTTCAGCCCCTATGTTCATCTCCCTTACTCTTGTTACCAAAGTTTGATATGACTCATTTCAGTTCTCCAAGTTTGTATACAGTCCAATCGTTTCATTAAAGATTTTGTCGCGTTTTCAATTCAAAATACGCATGCGCTAACTGTTAAGGTAACTCGGGTTGGATCCTGATTTGCGTTTATACCGTATCGACAAAATCTGCTCAAGGGCGAACCTAGCTCTATCTAAGGGTCCTGCCCGATGCGGGCCTCGACGAACTATTGCGACTTAATGCCCGATCAAAGGCGATCTAAGTGGAAACGGGTTAAGGACTTGGTGCAAGTAATCCGCTTAAAGTCAACGTAGCGTGCCCTTGGACCAAAGTTGCTGATGTATGTGATTCTTTGGCCTCCCCTCGCTCGCTTTTTATCATTCTATATCTTAGACTGGGTTCTTCCAGTCTTCCTTCTCGTATCGCGCGCGCATTAAACTTCACTTGGTGCAGCTCAATGATGTCCAGAAGCGCATGCTCCTGTCTCATACGGCTAAGTACTTCAGCGTTGGAAACTCTATCAAGATAAGAGATGCGTAGTATCCGACGATAGAACTGCATGTCTGCCGCCTCGATGTTCTTGCGAGTTTCAGTTTCCCACGTCCAATACTCGCAACCGTATAGGATCGTGATCCACACATGTCTTTAGGAGACGCACTTAAATGATCTTCGACAGTTCGCAATCGTTAGACGGCAATCTTCTTCTGTTGAAGGCGTCCTTTGTCAGCGCATTTCTTCTTCTGATCTTCTTCTTACAGCGTCCATCCTACCTACGATGCATGCATGATTAATGATGGGGCGAACCCCGGGGGATCAGGGCTCTATTTAACTTTTAAAACCATAAAACTCATCCTCGCTATTGTTGGAGTATTTATAAAGATCAACAACTTCTTCGTGTGTGGTCCCATCATCATACGTCATCAAAATCTTTAAAGAGGATAACGTGACCGGCGACACAGCTGAGGTCAATTTTTCTTCTGTATTTTGCCGAACCAGAAACGCGACTTCTACACAAAGATATGCCGTAAATCACTGATACTGTGCCGAATTTGGACAAATATTTCCTTCAAGCGCTAAGGTCCGAGTTTACTCGCAGGTCTGAATAAGCTTCCAGTCAGTGTTGGATGGTCGAAAAAGAATTAAAACCCTTGAGAAAACCGATTCTCGAAAGATCTGGGCAGTCCATGCTGTTAGCTGATAGCACAGAGGACGATGAAGATCTATTGATTGATTGATTGATTGATTGATTGATTGATTAATTGTTTGATGCCAAGGTTCGAATAAGCGCCCACTAAAAACATGTGCTTTTGAACAAGCGCCCAGTTCGCCTAATCGATAATTTAGGGTGCTTTAAGTTCTGAAAGTTCAGTTGTACCCTGTTGTTTACATTGTGACTGGTTCCTAAATACTTCTTAACTTCAGTGCAACAAAACCTGTGTATACTTCGTTTTAACCGATGCTACCTCTGTTATTCTAGCTTCATGTGCTAAATTGTTGTCTATTGATGGGGCCATCCCACCCCTCGTTGGAGAGATTTAGTTTTATGTTGATTTCGTGGCAAGTCAATAAGCTCCAAAAATATGAAAGCCTTCAATTTTTAAAATTAAATTTTTATTTTATTTGTACCAATGAAGTTCTTTTCTCTTAATTGCATTGTTTTTTTGTAAGACATGCAAACACCTTTAGTCATTTTCAGAATGACACAGCCAGACGAAAGTCGGTCATTAATGTTAGAATTCAGATTAATAATGTGCCAACCAGTACGAAGACTACGAGGTTATGACGTCAGTCCCATGCGCTTTACTTTTGAGTATGTCATGTAACTCAGTTCTTGGTATAGCATTGCTGTATGGAGGTCAGTTGGGTTTTATCATGTCGAGGTGAAATATATCGGAGTTTATTGTTGATTATGACCAAAGCATACGTTCGATAGATATATATATAGTCCTAAAATTTGCGAAACCTGGCGAAATTTATCAGTTAACTGCCACTGCAAATGTGCCTTGTTCTCAAAGAGAGTTTAAAATAGAAGGTGTGTGTCCCATAAGTAGGAAAAGGGGAAATGCACAAATAGCGACAGTTGTAATCACCTTCTTAAGTTAAGGACTTCTCCAAACTCAAGGCATGCTGTTCATATTTTCGTTATCGGTGCTTGAACTCTTAGTTTGAACCCGAGGTTTGACACTATTTTTGTCGTGTCTTGTTAAATCGAAGCACATATTTGCGAACATCAAAAGTTCAAATAAACCCCAGATATTTTTTGATCAATTCTTAATCACTTTCTTTTTGTTTTAATATTAACTTTATCTACTTATGTTTTTGTGATTATCCATTCGTCTTCCTACAGCCTTTCTACTTTTCCTTGCTCTCTTTTCAACACTTACTAACCTCTAGGCTTTAAAACCGTTAAGTCACACCAATGAAGTAACTTCAATTCAGGTTACTGACCCGCTGGTTAACCACTAAATTCCAGTCTTACAATGTCGAAGTATGTCGTGAATGTTATCACTCTAACCTGTCCATTGAATTACTAGTAAACCCTCTCAAACTCAGGATATGTTATTGCTGATCTTATCTAAGAGATATCAACTTTACCAATGAATTTCTCCTTTATATGTGTTAAAAATACGAAGAAAGGAGCGTTTAATGTCATCTGGTTGGGAATACTCTAGGTCATATTATGATGGCATCTCAAATGGTACAGAGCTGTTGCTTGAGGCAGGAGAGCCTACTAATATCGCCTCTCAAATGTTAAATACGTTAAAATAGCAGTTAAGTAAAGACGAATAAATCTGACTTGGACTTAAACTGACCAAGACCCGAACTGCGATAAGAAGTCGGAAGCTGGAAAATCTAATCATGTCACACTTATACACTCTCAAATGCTATGAACGTCAAGCACCAGTTAACTAGAAGCGAGTAAGCCCGACTTTAACGTAATCCTAGCAAGATTGAACTCGACCCAAAGTAGGTTCTGATTTCTGTTCGGTCTCGGACACGGACTCATACATGAGACATGATCCATGGTTGACAGTTGAGATTTAGGTTCCCTTTTACTGGTAAGGGAGGCATTGTTTGGTTTTTTTCTCATTAAGTCCGAAATAGTATACATGGCATGAGCAATACCATACGTTACCGATTAAGTGCTCAGGGCGCTTAATTAAAAAACAAAAGTTTTGGGGTTGGCGCTTATTCGGACCTGGGGGTTATTAAGAAAAGGAAAAACAGATACGTAAACATACGTCATCTTTCTATAGAATAGATGCAAACATAATTTTCGAATTCATCAATCATTACATCTTCATGGTCCTCTGCATCATCATCTAAAAGCGTAAAAGAATATTGAAAAGCTTCATTTCTTTTTCAGCTATTCAATATATACTGGGAGCGTATTCAGACCTGTGCGCTTATTCGAACTTGGCGCTTTTTCGGACCTGAACGCATGCGAGAAATGTCTTTCCCAAACTGGGCGCTTATTTGAACATAAGCGCTTATTGGAGTTCTAGGTGCTTAATCGGTAATTTACGGTATGCGTTGATGAAGGATTTTAATCAACTTATGTGAACGTAACTGGATCAACAGATGTAACAACTTATGTTATGGGCTTCAGGTTTAATTATGAAACGTATAAATTTGCATTGGGGCTTTTTGTTCTTCAGTCTCGGTATTCCGGTCATTGCATCCCTTAGGGATAGAGTTTGCCAGTCATTTGGTCCCTCATTTCTAGGCGAGATCTAGACTTCATTTTTTCAAAGGCGACCACGATAAACATCACTCAACACTACATCGTGCTTTGGGTGCATAGAACTGTTAGGTGTCACTCAGTATGTACATAGAACCCAATCGTTAAAAGACCCATCCACTATAGAATCGCATATATAAACACCTAAGATCAGACTGTGACCCTCCTAGAGAGATATGATAAGCTGCTCAAATCCCCAAACAGAGCAGATGCCAAACAGCATGCGTAGACATACCGATGAATAATTTATGGGGAATGGGGGAGTGACTTCTTGTTCATCACATTCACATATCATTTATTGGTTTCAATTAGAGAGAATCTTCCACGATTATCGTGCGCAGTCCACTTTCATGACCTGCAAGGTATTCCACCATTTTTAGAGGACTGGGAACAGGTGTTGGTGACTACGGTTCTTTCAGGTTAGAGGAATACTCGTTTTCATTTCTTTTGACAGAGAGGCAACGTGCGAAAGGCAGGGTTAATTTCTTCAACATCAATTCCTCTGGTAGTTCTTATACTGATTCACAATAACTGTATGAGATTTGGCTCCCGATATCCTGAGTGCGAGATTTCACATTGTTTTAAAAAGTTACGCGGTACGTCAACAGTAAGTGAGGAGGATTCAACTGTGTCAGCCATGGTCGATGGGTCTGTGCACTTGTAGCCCTACCATTGAAAATTCAGATGACGTATTTTGCGAGGCTGCTACCAGATCGAGGCTAAAATCGCTAGCCTGAAAGAACGGTATTCTTAGTTCAATTTGGCAGGATACGATACATTTTCTTGAGTTTAGAAACGACTTTAAATTACCAGACTGAAGATGGATAAAATAGTATTCTCCTATATAGATCGAACTCACTCCGAACTGTATTGAAAGTCTAAGCGAATCATTAAAAAGATAAGTTTCAGTTTAAAGCAACCAAAGACTACAGCAAGTCAAAAAAGTAACAGTTTGTTTGTATCTGACAATAACTGTCCTCTCATTTCATCTCCTGTATCCCTTAAATACTTTCATACCGTTATTTTGTGGTTATGACATCGAATTACATGACAACACGAAGCTTAGTGGCTTCCGTGTGGTCAGATAAAGTCCTATATTAAGATCTTAAAGTATGTAAGCTATGTGGTGGGTAAGGGTTTCGGTTTCGGTATCTCCGTACCCTTCCCCCTCCCCGATGTTGTCTAATGGCACAATAGTTTGCAGTAATGATTCTTGCCCTTTTCAGGGGCAACACTCACAAATTTTGTATTTGTTCATACATATACGCATTGAGGCTTAAATTGACGTGACCCCCTGTGAAACCCCTTATTATTCAACAGATACTATGGTGAATCTGATATACAACAGGGGGACAAAGGGTTAAGGGCAAACCGGTCAAAGGCAGGGGGGAGGAGGAGAGATTTTTGAAGCCTGGTCTCCTTTCTTGCGTAATTCTCAGATGACGGGTCTTATCATTCCGGTTATTCCGGGATATCATCATCATCATTAAGAATCCATGATCGAGGCAATGTCCGATCAGTTTACTGATCATGTAAAAGGCAATATCTTGGTAGAATTTTATCTTAGTTGTACGAGAGAATGTTCAACACAGGTAACGCAGTTGTACGGACACAAAATTGGATGGGCTGAGATTAATATAGCATTTAAATTGATAATTTTGCGTAATCATGTTTTAATGAGTTTCACAGGCATCAATTTTCGCAAATGGGCATCTTTCTATCTTTTACGGGATATGAATTTTACAAAATTTAAGTGCCCGCTAAAAATTGCTCCCTCAAGATCATGTTTTATCTATTTGTCTGTAAAAAGTGGTTCCTTACGTTGGTAGCACAACCCCCATTAAGAAGAATTGTAGACAAGCAAGATGGCGCTGTAATCAAATTGGGCGGGTAGGGTTTAAATTACAGAGGGGAGACAAGTTTCTGATTTTATTTTTTAATGTTGTTTGTGGCTTTCGAACGCCCGCTTGTAGTAAAGATCGTTAAACACTGTGAATGTGTTGTGGGGCCCACGGGGCTATTTTAGTGACAGTTTAGGGACCGCTGGTTTAAAATGCCAAATTATATTGAGTACACCCCCTCCCCCAATGTAGAAATCGTTCCGCTACCGATCTTTGTAATCCAGTTTGGAAAAAGGAAAGCCACTACTTTAAACAAAGTTTTATTTTCGTTACTCTGTTAATATGCTGTATAAACATTGTTATTTCCTTTGACCGAGCGGCAAGATAGAGCTATTTACCCTTTCACTGTTTCTTCAGTCAAGATTGGCTAGGAGTTTGTCAAAACAGAATCATGAAAGATAGCTTCTTTCGTAGACATAAAACGGCCGCTTCTTAATGTAAATCCACGACGAAAACTCGTAATATAAGCGGTATGTTTTTATGAAATATATTAACAAAACAGATAGTGAATCATACGGATAGCAAAGTGACTACAATGTTTACTTGTGAGATTATTGATTGAATAAATGTTAGTTTAATTTTGTCAAAAGAACGAAAGTAATGAGGAGACGACTCTGATTTGTGAGTGATTTGCGTGAAGATGAATTTACGAGATGCAGTTCGTAAAATTTGTATCGTAGACCTCGTTTTGCTTTTATTTGTTTGACGTTACAGAACAGATGAAATAGCTGGTGGTACCAAGCACCAGTGCAAAATAGAACGGCCCTTACTTGAGAGTCAGTTATGCTATATAGTTTGCCTTCTTGGTCATGGAGGATTTGACCTGCCTGTTTGTGTCAATTAGTGGCATTCCAAAGTACTGATGAGCTTAGGGTTGAAAAGGAAATAGAGTATATATATGTACTATACATATGCTAGGCTCAAGAAATACACTTCAATTGAAAGCTTTCGATATTATCGTCATTAGCTATATATATGCTATATAGACTATATATATATGCTATATAAACTATATATATATATGCTATATAGACTATATATATGCTATATAGACTACATATGTGCTATATAGACTATATATATGCTATATATACTATGTATTTGCTGTAAATACTATATATGCTGTATATACTATATATATGCTATATGTACTATGTATATGCTATATGTACTATGTGTATATGCTAAGTACTCAGGCAGACACACAAGCAGTCATGAACTACATAGTATAGAACTCATTAAACGTGAATCGACTACCTGGATTGTCGACTTTACTATTGCACTATTTAATGCAATGGTAAAGTCTTCGTTTTCGGTGTGGGAGATTCTGGGTTCGATACGGGCTAGCGCCGTAAGCACTTCATGTTTAATGAGTTCTATACTATATATATGCTATATACACAGACATACCGAGACCCGAGAGTGTACCCCATCATTCAAACAAAGAAACAAAACGTGATACGTTCACATCATTAACACAGCAAAGCTACTATTATATACCCGTGCTAATCAATAAACGATGTTGACGGGAAGCAGCATTTAATGTCTCGTCCATTTGCCGTCCTGAGATGCAGCCTTGAGGCGATGATTGATGTTGCTTGTTAGTACGTACTTCTTCTTTAGTGAAATAATGAGCTACAATGCTTGAATTGTAAAGCAGAGTATTTTAGTAAGTGATGTGAAAGGAAAGTGCAGGAAGAAATTGAGAGGTAAGAGAGCTGTAAATGGCCAAGTGAATGGACATGGTTGTCCGACCTTCACTTGTCAGAAGGGTTAGTAGATTAGGTTGCCCGGGAATAAAAAGCTTGAATGTAGCCAGTTCCAGCCACGAAACTTCGCTTTCAAGTGAGACTTATACAGCATGCAATAGAGGATTTCTTTTGTCAATGCTTTGTTTCTTTACCAAGTAATTCTCCCGCTAGAGCTTAGAGCATGGTAGTTGAGTATTGCGTATTGTTTGACACTAGCTAGCAAGTTCGATTGGATCCACCAAGATTCTGTTCTGGGCCCTCTACTGGATTCTAATACAAATCTGCTGCTCTGCTGTATACGCCAAACACACGATGAGGAAGTTGTTTGTGACAATAGCTTGACTTAATAACTCCGCTACTTGAGCTGAAAGGTTCAGATATAGCAATTTCTACCTCGACTACAGTTAAGAGATGGGTTGCAATAATTGCACTCAGACGCAAAGAGATGTGTGTACTTGGATGAACAGATTGATGCCATGTGTCAGCCTTGTCATGACTGAGAGCGCATGAGACTGTTGTTAATGAAATTGATAGAACTAGCATTGATTCACATCTTTTTGTTGCCACGTATGGTGTGGTACACTTGCAATGAAAGGGGTACAACAGGGCTCAATATCTCCCTAATATGAAATCTAGGAAACTTAATAAATCCTCACTTCGCAGGGACGGGGGAACAGGGGGCAGCGGGGGCCATGCCCCCCAAAGATTTGCCAAATCTCTATTTTTTTCCGTGACCACCTTTTAGCTTTATCAAAACTGAAATTGATTGCGACAGACATTGTGTCACATTCACAGCAAAAATATGCATTTTGAGACACACAACAGATTTTGGTTCTGCATACTGTGGAACGTGAAAAAGTAAATTTGAAGCCAGCATACTTGCCCCCCAATCTGCTTTACCTTCCCCCATCCCTGCTTCTTGTACCCCATCTAACATTAACTGAACACTCGTGTACCTGCATGCATAAATCATGTTCCAATGTGAAGCCCACCATCTCCACCCTCCACTGAGTATAATAATTGATTTCACGTTTCAACTGTGGTAAACTCTCTGTTATGTTTCTAATTTTATCCGTTTTCAACTTGCGATTGGATAACAGTTCTGATTTTTACCCGAAACTTTAATAACCTGATGCAAATGCAAGTTGGCTCTACGCACCGCACGGTGCTCGAGGATTAGTGAGTTAGTGAGTAAATGCGCAACCTGGGGGGGCTTCTTAAATTTTAGGAAACAGTTCTTGCTCTAAGGACAGTCTGTAGAAACTTCAGACGCTTTGCCCCTGACTGCAATTTCTGTTCCTTTTGATAGTATGGACATAGCGTGATCAACCGTACTGTCATACTTCACTCAAGAGCCAATGACGATTTGTTGAGCAAACTTTGTCTATTAATCAACAAAGACCCATTGTGACCAGATTTCAAGTCGTCGATCGTCATCTTCTTTATCTCTTGCTCTTAGTCCACAAGCCTCTTTGGCTCTGGCATTTACTATTGACTCAGTACCTGATTGTCAGACTGCCATTTTGTTCTACATTTGTTCCGTCTCACCTTATCCTACCCAACCTGTAGGAATTTTTCTTTCATATCTGTATAAACACTATTAGTTAACAATACTAAAAGTACACCATAAGGGCCCACTGTATTTCATAACCATTAACGCTATCAGTTATTCGTACATCCATTTTTCTGGAAAAGGAGGCGCTTATTTGAATGGGTGCGCTAAATTGAATATCATGTTTACTTTCAAGGTCAAGAGCAATGTTTATTTCCCCCCCCCCCCTAATCTTTCCCCTTTTACTTGCTTTGATTCCTGAGCGTAATCCTACAGAGATCTTTGCTTAACTCTGTTCTACCAATCCATGTTTCCATTTATTCGTGTTGCCAGAATTACCCTCCAGTTAAAGAATTGGCAGACTGGTGCACTCACGAATGACAATATTGGTCTGATTATTTATCAACACTGCTTTGTATGTTTTCCGAGAAGACGCGTCAAGCTTTTCGTCTCCTCCTCCCATTACATGGACATATCAATTTAGCTTCCTTCGTTTAGCTATGTTTCACGTTTTTTTTGTCACACGTAGAAATTCCTATACATCGTCGATTTTTCCTTACATTCTTGAACTCTTTTTACCCAAAGGTAGCTCTTAAATAATAATTTTGGTTCAGAGTTGCTTTATGTGCCCCACCTTTTCGGGCCCAAGTTTGGAAGTGTAAGTTGCTATTGGACTATGTATACCACCGACCCGCAATATCATGTGTGGTCTCCATAGAGGCCGATCAGCGCCGGTTACGGATCAACGTACGTACTAATAAGGTTTACTTCCCGTCCATACGGGAAATTATGACTGGTTGATAGAGGAATGTGGAATAGCCCTCTGCATTCGATTGAGGTGTCTGCACTTATCCTGCTATCTGACCCTGCACCATCTAAACAATGTCGCCGATCCGTTAAGGAATTTTATGTGCCCCAAGCTTTACATTAGATTCCAACCCTCCGAATGAACATGTCATCTGGGTGATTTGCAGACATTTTCAATTTAAAGTAGTGCCAACAAATGAAACACAATCACAAAACCGACATGTCGCCAGACTATCACAATCGGAGGTCCGCACATTTTAGTATAAATCACTGCGCCACCAGAACCTATTAGCCTGACGACTGGACAAGCATCTCTCGAAACGTAACTTTCAAAGGTTTCGACCCATGTCACGAGAAGCTGTCTCACCAATGGCTCTCATTGACTGGGCAAAAGCCAGTTTTTGAAGATTATTAAACGAGAGTATGTAGACGAATTTCTCTGCAAGGAACTAGGATCAAAGTCGCTGAAGCCTCTGATCACCTAAGGCTTTCCTTAAGGTTTCTACACAACCAACTCATAACAAATGACCTGCGTTTCCATGCCCAGTTCAATAGGCAAGGCAAGATTTAAACTTGAACTAACCACCAGTTATTTCAGTACGCGTCCACTTGAACCATAAAAAGGCGTTTCTAACTAGTCTCTGTTTGTAAGGAATCTGTATCTTATCCATAGAACGCCTTGACAACTATCGTTTTTGATATCCTTTCTTCTGTAAAGGAGATACTGAAGAAAGCTGTTCGCATTAGACACAGACGCTAAAGAAGGTTTGAAATTTTAGAGCAAAATGTTGGCCCTCCATCGCCCAAGGAGGGACGTAGACACAATCAGGACAAAAACAAGTCTCACTCTCTAGTCTTATGAAGCCAACTTCCCCCGATGAATGACAGGTTGTTAAGACTCTCGAAGACGACATCTCAGTCATGAGTCGACCGGCAAACCTAAGCGAAATAATAGATGTTGATGTATTGTGTTCTCAGTCAAGGTACAAGCGTCTGATGCCCAAATTCCAACGAAAGTAATCCCAAACAAAAAATCCCAACTTCCCTTGCGATGCATTTTTGTTATTGTCTCATTATTGTGTTGTACCTATGTTATTAACTCACATACTTTCTTCTCTTTCGAATCCCAGCTTGATACATATCACACCTCCCTAGCAGATTCATGGATGTCCATTGCTCCATTTTATGGATTAGAGCCAGTGACCGCTACATAACTATAGTCTCGTGCAATCCTCGCCGAATAGCGCGCCTCGACACGAACCAGTTAGATATAAATTTGGACCTGTTCTTTCATCGTCACCAGATTCACCGTTACGCTCATAAGAAGTGAGGTGCACTTTCAAAAGCCCGGAACCGTCTGATATGTCTGAATGCATGGTCCGTCCTGTGGGAATACGTTGTGAGCATGAGTTGCCGAACCTTTCTCTTTTGACGACTGGCTGGTAACAATCTGCCCGTCGATGATCTGTCTACCTCAGTAGATTAAAGTCTTATGCATTGTACCTTAGTTCCGTCTTGAAAAATAGGTAGATTGCATCTTATTACGAACATTACATCAGATGGGCCAAATTCGCACTAATGATCAGCCTATCTCAGGCATGGCATATTCACTTATGGTTCACATACATCTGCGATCAATACTGGAATATCATGTACGTGGACACATTTTTCGTAGACGATGTCTTTTCGCTTGCTCTGCTATGTTACACATGGTCTGCGTGGAACAGTAATTATCAGTTTTAATGTACTCATTGTAAATAAAGAGGATTCTGTATTTTTGTTGCATTCAAAGACAATAAAGAAAAACAAGAGATTTTATTTGTTCTTAGTACTGTCCTTTTTGAAGAGATACTGGTGGATTCGAACCCGGGGCCCACGCATTCGTGACGTGCTGCTCTACCAACTGAGTTATGATGACCCAGTGATAACATAGCTCACTTTTTATCTAGTACCCACATTAGCTACTGAAACTCCACCGGTGGACATCGCATCCAGCTCTACGCAATTTTGGAGATCAGCCCCTCCTTGCCATGTGAATTCACCATGGGAGGACTGCCATCCGGCCTATCATGCTGTCCACAGCTCATTAAGAGTTAGAAAGTGCATGAGTCCCAGATTCGAAGACCTTTTCACTTTCCCCTGGTATGTCTTCAAATTTGATACTCTCAAATCCTCTCTTCTCTGTAATACTCTCCTTGTACAATCCTGTTGTCATCATCGTTCCTATCAGCAGACGAAAATCGAGTAGTAAAAGTGTTGATATTTTTCACCAGTGACAAGTATCGTATAGTTAGATATTTTCCTTGAAACGTCAAATTCCTCAAATCCCTGTATTTTAGAGCCTCTACTGCACTCCGACAAACATTCCTTTGGATATTTTAACTTTTTATTTTTAAGGAGTTATCAAGTTGATTTCATCATTAGATTTTAGCTTCTGTTCCAGTGCTTTCTAACTCAAATCCGTCTCTTCCGAGAAGTAATTCTAAATACCTATATTGTGGAAACTCGCATTGAAAACAACTTCACGATGCCTTCGGATTGGACAATTGCCTTGGCACAAACCTTGATGCGCGCTTTTACCATGTTTACACGATCATTTTAGAACGCTGCTATTAATAGTTAGATCAGGAAAGAACCTGTAGGAGCTTAGGATGCACGCTAGGGACGAGAAGCAGTGGCCAAGTTGAAGAGGGACTGACTGTAACTGAAGGTTGTTATTTTATACCACTTCAGAAACAGTACACACACACACACACACACACACACACACACACACACATTAGAAATTGTGTCGCACCCTGACTGCATGGAAGAGATGCAAAACTTAGATGTAGTGGTAAACTGATGCTAAGGCCGTTTAACATGTCAGACTATTTGCGTTTTAAAACCAATCTACCGCGCCCTAAAGTTATGTAGATGTACTCTTGCATCTATATTTATGTCGAACACAGCATGCTGTCGATATCAAGTTGGGATACCAATTCGAATTGTTCTTATCAGGCTGCATGAAGAATTATGCTGGCAGTCAAACTAGCCTGCATGTAAGTTGGTTCCCACAGTCAGAAAGGAACAATGTACTGTACTATGCTGTACTGTACCGCACGTCTACAATGGACTCTCAGCTCTGATAAGCAATGTAACGGCCATTGTTCACCGAGGTATTTGCAGACGTCCCGTTGCTTACCCTGAACCCCCATTGAGTCATTTCCAGATATAATGGTTAAACAACTTTGAAAGCATATATTCATCTATTTCTCATTCAAATGTAATGTATTTTTGTCTGAACACTGAAAGAATGTATCAGCACAGTTTAAGTATATCAGCTTCAAGAATTGGACGTACAGTACAGCACATTGCATTCTACACTAGGCACATTCAAAGGCGCTTCGTAACCAACATTTAGCACGCAGCTAAGGCCCTGCTGTTAATGAGAAAAGAAGAATACAAGAAAGCAGCGGGGGCTAACAAACACCTCTTTTTTTATTAGATTATTACACGTATAACAAATAAAACAATACTAAGTTGTCGACCCACAGGGTGAAAATTCTATGCTCTCTCTGCCCTTGATTCACATTTTGTTTTGTAAACATTTGTAGCCTCCCATTTTATATACTGACTCGTGTTGATCGTGTTTTAACGTGATGAAACCCAAATCCATTTCGACTTTCACCTCGTTACTTCGAAAATAAAAAAAACATATGTGCTATCGTGAAAGTCCAGTATAGTGTAATATTATATAGTTACGTCTAGTATAGTGTAGTGTAGTGTAGTATAGATAAGTCTAGTATGGTACAGTATATTGTAGAATAGTATAGTTAAGTCTAGTATGGTACAGTAAATTGTAGAATAGTGTAGTTAAGTCTAGTATGGTACAGTAAATTGTAGAATAGTATAGTTAAGTCTAGTATGGTACAGTAAATTGTAGAATAGTATAGTTAAGTCTAGTATGGTACAGTAAATTGTAGAATA
>JAAAKL020005406.1:0-19367 GCA_010016065.2 Carybdea cf. marsupialis auct. non (Linnaeus, 1758)
TGATATGCATTGTCGTGTTACTTGCTTACTTCAATGTGAGTTGAAACGTAATCGTAATGAATGGATAATGACTTGTACATTGGCAATGCACTTCTTAATTATAATAGGTACTTACTGATAGAGTGGAGATGTTAAATCCCATTTTTGTGGAATTAACATGTTGTTCAGTAAGTACCCGAATTAGAGGACTGTAATAGGTATGGACAGTAACATGGTTATGGCCATCTACCCCACGCAGAAAAGAATTGTATGATTGATGCTGAGGATTGTTATCACCACAGTGATGTTTGCTTGTGAACACGATTTAAATAGTGTGTTTTGGATAATGATTTACTTAAGAATTTCCATAGATCAAAATTGTCGGTTTCTACAGCACAGCTAATAGTGTCGCTTCTGTTGCACAAAACTACGATTGTGATCTACAAGGGATTATAGAAGGTTTAGAATTAATGATTTTCTTCATGGTTGTGAGCAGGATCTGAGCCGATTACCATTTCTTAGTTGTCGTTTTGCACGTCGTTGTTCGACACGCTCATTGAGCAGTCAGAATTCTTAAACATCCATAATCTGTGCAATAGCATGTGCTGAGGACGACGCCCTTTATCTTTATTGAAATGAACAAAATAAATTTGTTGTTGTAAGTGTTGTAAGACACTTCAAGCAGCTGTTATTTTCCTTGTACTACTGCCAGATGTGTCTTTTCCTTACCAACAAGCTGTCAACATGACATCTATTCCCAATCAAAACAAATTTCTCCAATAGTAACAAGAGTGACGTGGTAACTAATTAGGCATATTGACATTGGCTGTGGCCCATGGACGGGAAGGGGGCTGGGACTAGCTACCGTACCCCATCAAAGGAATAAATAAATGTGACATCGCGATTCAACAAAATCAAAAACTCCTTGATGGTTCTTCCATGTTTACACTCACTGCATTCCTTATGTCCATGTAGATATTGTGTCCAAATTTGAGAACGATATCTTCAATGCGTAGGGAAAGTGTGATGACTCGATTTTGAAAATGTTTGAATTATGGGAAAAGCCTCAATTTTTATGTTGCCCTATTAGTGAGGACGTCAATGGCCATAACTGAGAGTGATGCCCTTTCCCAACATATAGTTATCAGGTTTCAAAGTTTTATATCTCTCTAACATAACCTCATTATTTGATCGTGGATCCTAGCTTAAGGACTCAAGGAATATCAACAGAGTTGTGACCAGAGATTTTTGAAATGCAAATGCCGCTAGTTTAAACGCTATTTACACTACATGTCTGGTATTTTGAGAAGCAGCATATTCCAGGATTGCCGTGAGATATCTAGCGTCAAGTCGTACTATTTTTAAAACTTTTGATTTGTGCCTTTATCACTTTCCCTTCACAGAGATACGCCCCTTCAATGTTTCATCACATACCAATCAAAATCTTGTTATTTGTACGGAGATCAAATTTGATGAACTAAGCTAAATTTATAGTGTTTCCTTAATGACTTCTTCGGGTTCTAACGGTCGTTACTTGTGACTAAAGTGAATCTTAAACACAAAAGTTTATTTACGGGAGTTTGTGGTTATGCTACAACTGCGATAGAGTATGAAGGATTCGTCCCTGGAAAAGAAGGTTTGTTGATGCCGCTGTAATACCAACTGTTTCACTAGATGTTATAACCTTATCAGTAAAACAATGGTAAACGAAGTAAATTTCCAAGTAATCTCGATAACAAAAGCCCGCATAATATCTATTGTTGACTTGTATTATTGTAGAAAATCCTCCTTGCCCCTCGCGTCATCAGTGTCGTGGGCCATAAGTTTATAGCGCCCCTCCGACTCAAGTTGGAAATATTTTAAAGTAATTATGTGCTTCCGAAGAAATCTTTGGCTTTAAGTAAGTTTATATGTGTTTAGAATTATTTTTATGGGGCTAGAGTGGAATGAGGTAAGTGTGGGGCTCGGATGGGGAGTGGAAAGGCCAGTTTTTGCATGACATTTGTAACGATTGATGTTATTCATAGGAATTGTTTATCTGAAATTACATTATATGGTAAGAGCTTTTCCATTCGTAAGAAAACGTTTCTAAACGAGTAGACAATATTTATACCGTTTTAGTCACATAAGATTTGGCCCCCAGAGCTTGGGAGACCTGAAATGTCAGTCAAATTTAAGCGATCATTACTGGAGCTACTATCGACACTTATCGACGTACAGTGTTTTTACTACTAAGAGTTGTGGTTGATAAGGTTGTTGTTTTTATTAAAACCTTTTACTTAGAGGAAATGCCAAAGTTAACTACATCACTACCCTTTTGTCTGTAGTAGCACCTCGACTTAAAGATTCTAAGTTTCTAAGTTCAGGATCATTATGTGTTGCCAAGGAAATGATGAACTCCCTGAATTTCCTCGTAAGGGGTTAAGTAAGAGCGACATTTATAGTGCACGGATCCGTGAGATTAAGTTATTGAGTTTAAAGATAAGGTTTTGAAAAAGCGGCTTCCGTATTGTTGCTGATCCAAACCGATCAAGTTTCGTTGATTAGTGGCAAAGAAGCCACCACCAGATTGAAGAGTGGTTAATAAGATGGTAACCTGACATTTGACATCAGGTTATGAATCAACAAATCTTTTCTCATCTAGCAATTAGAGAGCGGATGGAGAAGCTTATTTAGGGATTTAGCGAATTACAGCGGAACTTTCTAATTGCCCCTTAAACATCCAAAATGCTTCAGAAATACTTAGATGGGATTGTCATTTCTTTTCTAATCCAAGTATGTACAAATATCACTGGGGTATTTAGACTGTAGTTCCGTATTTTTAGGGTGGAGTTAAATACTTGTGTAATCAGGTAGGAGAGAGTAATCAGTTATTTCGGGTGAGGTTACATAGGGTGGAATGATTAGGATAAGGGGTTCGACTTCTACCTTCGGTCCAGAAGGTACGACGGTTACACGGTTGTGAACTAGAGCAATGTCATGCACACTGGTGGAAGTGAGGAATGTCCGCAACAAATACCAGCAGAGGTTGTGACGGTAGCTTGGTCTTTTTAAACTAATTATTTAGGTTCCAACAGCTGTAATAGTTTTAGAACGAAATATCATTTCTTGTATGGTAAGCGATAAAAAGAAAAGCGTTTTTCATCACTGTGGTTTAGTTTCAGTTGACAATATGCACGTGTTTAAACGTTGAAGTAATTAAACCATCATTCTAAGTCTTGAGCTGTGGCAAATATGAGAAAAGGTGATGACTTGATCATTTTAGCAATCGAGGCTGCTTTGAAGAATTTTAGTCCGCTTAATGTCTGGCCTCCTTTTCTTGACTGAGAAAAAAAATCGGCATTCAAAGGACTAAACATCGAAATTTGATGGCAGAGAGTATCTTTCTTAAATTTGTTCCATTTCAATGAAAAGGAGAGAATTTAGTAAACATCTCCTTAACGTCTCAAGTCGCAGAGGACGGAAATTGCGAATAAATTAAGACAATCTGACGTCATCACGGCCATAATCTATTTTATGCAGGCGGAAAGAGTAAGCTGTTTAACATGCAATTTAGTGCCAGATTTAAAAGCAAAGTCGTAAAGTAAACCATGTCACGTGGTCAATTATCCTTGTGTTTACGAAACAATCTGTGTTTTCCTTTTTTATTTGTATGATGAACCCTAGAGCCCCCTATAATTTTTTTAATATCTTCTATATTTTCTTTTCTTTATAAGGGGTAATATTACTGAACTTTGGAGCCCTAGGAGTGCGTGAGCGATCTTTATTTATCTAGTGATAGTGATCTAGGGACAAGGTACAGTATTGGAGAGTCAATTGTTTCCGTTGCTCATACTGGCTACGTGCCTATACACCAAGTATCATCAATGTAAGTAAAGCGCGAAAAAACGTAATGAAAGCACTCTTTGAGTGTAATTTTGATTAAGCAAGAATATGTAAATTAAAAGCATAATGTGTAGACATCGTCACATCTGGTATTGACGAATGTAAAATTCTGGTTTACTTGATGTACTTTATTGCCCTAGGGTTTCCTCTTTTGCAGCGGCACTTAAATCAGTTATCAACAATAGATGAGTGCCACTACTGCCTACCGTAGCTCAATCTAAATAGCTTGTTTTTTTACTTCTGATGTAAATTGTGTTCAGAGACAACACTACAACGTCCCTTCTTTAAAAAGAATTTAAATGACACCCTTGTCCTGTAACACTGCCCCAAGTTCATTTTTATCGCAATTTGATAATATATGTTTTATTGTAAAGAAGTAGAGCCTAAGACTTCGGATAGTGCACTAAAGCACATTGTAGAGGACATTTCTCTCTAGGCTGTAGGTCGTGGTCTCGTATACTGTCTATGGTTGTTTAGGTCCCATCGACTGTTTAACCGTCACCAGTGGGCACAGTGGTTCATTTAGTCATTTTGTGGTGTAAATATCTGTTTAAATCATAGATTACTGCGATTTGGTCGGCGTTGTTGTACTTAGGCCAATCCATCGCCCTATCAGTGCTTTTAGACCTTCTCCACGAGGTGATTCTCAGTCTCTACTAATCTCTGTTTACTTTTTTCAAACGGTATCATCGTTCGGTTACGTTTTTTCGCGTTTTACCAGCCAATGGTCACTTCTAGCGTTCTTTTAATTGCAAACAAGGATAATTGAAAATCGGGACTAGGTACAGACTAACAGAGGGCACAAATATTGGTTAATTAAATTAATCTCAAAAATTAATATATCAAGGCTTAACTTAGTGCAGGGTATTATAAAATCCTTCTTAAGAGGGAATTAGGTAACTACGCAAACTCGGAATTCACGTTTGTGGTTTTAGTAGGAAAGACTCGTGGTTGCGCAAAACACAGAAATATTGGTGTAGTTCACTGCTAATGCTAAGGTATGCCCAGAAATCCGCATACCGTGTCAATCACGACTTCACGAGAGGCTCGTAAAGAAATCTGAAGGTCATTTAGTAGTAAAGGAAAAACTATATGAACTGATGACCAGTAGTAGGCGGGAAGATATATGAGAACGTAGTATTCTTGCATTCTGCCACGGAAGACCGTATATGGCAAGAGAGCAAGGGAAAATTTTCTGTAAGAAAACTCCATCTTTGTTTGGGAGAGGGGGGTATGCCTAAGCTGATGAAAGGTGATGTCTTACAAAAGGGGGCTTCAGGAGGGTTACAGTGGCTCGCGATGCAATCCTCGTCATCGACAACTTACTTCTCGTCAGGAGCAACTGATTTCTTCCCATAAGCTACTATTGTTTTGATATTGTTTGATGGAAAAGTTTAACCTTATCCTTGAATAGGGTATCTACTTCGCCCACTATCTGCCGACCTTCCAAGTTATGTGATGCGTGTGTGTTTTCGTGCGCGCACGGATGTGGTTGGGTGAGTATGGGTATATCACCTCTTTCAGCACGCCGGTAGCCGCCTTGACCTTAGACCTTGGACTCGTGCCGTCTGGTATAGATTTTTAATCTTGTATTACATGGATTCTTTTCTTTGCCAAGAAAGTAACGTGACTCATAGCACCAGATGAAGACGTGGTTTCAATATCTGTTTTGTTATGTAGTACAAGCATACCAAAGTACGCATATGCTTTGGGACTACGTGCTTGTCGTTTGAAATACTGTGCAGAATTTCTTGATCAGATAAACCCGAAAAGTAGGTTAATGTTTTGTGTTAGAGTTAATGTAGTAAATAATTTTTAGTACTTTGATCCTTTTTATATTCTTTTAAGGATAAACTTTGTATTATTTGTTCATTTACATTACACTTTAAAGAATAACCAAAGTTGAGAAAAAGAGTTTTGGCGTGGATCTACCAAAACAAAAATAGTTGTCGTTTTAATCCATCGTTTAAATCGTCTCTGGCGTACTTTGATGACAGAAGTTAATGAAAACGAAGGTTGACTTTTCAACGCATTAGTTGTTGTTTAGACTGAAGTTGTGGAGCGAATCCATGATTTGACAATATAAATGGTGGCAAAATTGATTTAAAAGTGCGCGACAAAGTTTTGGGTAGGATTCTGACAGATTTTATGAAGATGTTAGATTCAACGAAAGTGCTAACTTCTACCTATGCCAAGCAAGAGCCAATCTTTTTCTGCCCATTAGAAGATTGGCAATAAAACATGATTCTCTGCGAGTATAATCCTTCTCTGTACTTCTGTTGACACACACTCAGTTACAGGATAAATACTATGCTAATTTGTAGCTCAAAAAGCGACATACCATTTCATCTTACCATGATTACCACCATCACCAAATATGTATCATAAGCATCACTATTTGTGCGAACGCAGGCACTGTCTTCAACGTTTCACAATCAACATATTCTTTCACTTGCGAATCCAGAAGAAAATTTAGGATGCCATGTTTCCCGTCCCTGCGGAAAAAGGGGCAACTGACACAAAATGTGTGATTTAAGAATCATATAGGCAATCGACCAAGTCCTTGATCATCCTTACATCAAGACCGTGACAGCGTCATCATTATTAAGTATAGTCATTTTATTTTAGCCACGTCCTTTTACCTAATGTTTAAAAATTGTGAAGATATCCCCTGCGCCCAAAACTCAAAGTTAGGTCTCCACCCCCCCCCCCAACATTCGTTAGCTGTTAAATGTTTGTCATCCAATTTGTCGTTAGAACACTATTCTATAATTTACTTTCATTTGGGTTCGTACTTATTCTTGTTTATCGTTAAGCATTAAATGTAAGTGATCTTTCCCAGTGTAAGTGATTGAATCTTAATACGTTTTGTCTACATGTTTAGGAAACAGAGCTGGCTGTGGTTTTGAGCTCAATTTTTGCTTTAACCTAAGCGCCACGTTCCAGATGTTTTGAGTAACATCTCCATATCAGTGATTGTTTAGATAAAGTCGAAGAAAAACAGTGTTTCTGACGGCCCCATTAAGCGAGTGATCTTGTTGAGTTGTTTATAGGTGTTGAGATTCTTAGATGGGCTATAATGACTGTAAGCTTCTGCCGAGCTTATCTTTTAGCTTCTGCTATTGTAGGGTGTGTTAGCCAAAGTAAGAGTGGGAGTGTCTATTAATGCCACCCATCATAAGTTCTTTAGCTATTGCATGCTTTCTTAATGCACGGAGGCGTCAAATCACAAAGCTGGCACGTGGACGCCTACAACTGTCTCATGGTGGCCTAGTGCATTTGAGATGGCTTAAGAAAAATGCTAAAACCGACATTAGCTTTTTTACCGAAACGTTCCTTTATTTCTGAAGGCGCGGGAAGAGGCTAGATTGCTATTTATCGTTCTGGTAAATGAGATACAACTTTCTTAATAAGACTTTTGATTTACCATTACTGCAATAGTAACGCCCCTAATGCCTTTTTCAGTGATTATTTACAAGTGAAACGTGGTAGACAATCCTAATTGATTTATTTCGTACTTAATACATACACGATATTAATAAAAATTGTCACATCTTAATCATTCATCTCGAGACCCTTTGGAATCATTAATGCAAGATCCTGGCCTCAAGTTCTGACCGTGCGTGATACAATGTTAACACTGATATCTGTTTACTATACCTAGATCTAAATAGAATGTGTAACGTGGCCAAGCATGGCCGTATTGTTCATAGCACTATGTAGAAGTATTGCGTCTCTTCCATTGGATATATTGTATCCAGCTCTCGGGATACGCGACGTAGACAAAGACAATAGCGACGGCAAAAAATTGCCGAGGGGGCTCTTGCAAGGTTCTGAAAATAGTCGTTCCTCCTCAATTTCGGTGTGACAGTCTGCCCATAAATCGCGGTAGAAAACTTGAAAATTCGTTAAGAATTCCATTTTTAAGTGCCAGGAACAATCTCTTGAATAAAAATTGTCGTCGTATGCCGTCGCATGAGGATCCTGCAATTTATCGCTGCCGGAGTTTTCGGTGGACTCCGAGGGTTGTGTATCCATGAAATATATCCTGCCAAAAACATAGCGAGTTGCAAAAAACCTACAAAACACTGATATGCAACGTAGTTTTTTTAACATATCCCATGGCTCATTCAAATGCTAACCTGGGTGACTAAGTGTTTTAAAAGTTGTTTTATAGACTTAATGGTTATTGGTTCAATTACTGTTCACGTGGTTGAACATACGATTCCATGTTTGGGAGTTTAAACCTAGCCGCCAGTGATGTTGTATTGTTTTCGCAAGAGAGAAAATGATCATTTGATTTTATGTATCAAGTGCGCATCAAGGCTTCTGCGGATGATGTTGATTGATATCAATCAGCTGATTTCATATAGCGGAGCAATGTTATACTAATGAAGAAAGCAGTTAAGCTGCCAGCGTGCCAAAATTGTACATACATTGGGTCACATGTATGCTTGTCCTCCGTCGGTATGCGATTTTGGAGAATAGCCCATACGTGATGGTTAGTAGGATGAGAAACGAGTTGAGAGTCATGTGGCTATTCACCGTAACGACATGTCGTCTTTGTTGATAAATTTTCGAAAGCGGCTTATAACAACAGCAAAAACAAATAGCGTAAATAGGGGAGACAAATAGTTAAAAGATCTTCGAATTTTTTTGTGCACGTGGCCGTAAGACAGATGCTGTCATGCAACCGTACCTGAAACAAAGGGAAGAAAGCGCCGTAATTACATCAATTTGGTCTTTTGTTAGGACATGGTGCTGCTTTCAATGATGATTGCTTTGGAACATTTGGGCATGAGTGTGTCGGACAATGTGGCATGTAATGAGCGAGAGTAAACGGAGAAATTCGATGCTCTTACACAATCAAACTAATTCAATTGCATTTAGCAATAAGGAATCTGTGAACCTTAAATATTGTAGAAGGGGTTGGGAAAACGAAGCAGGTGGGATTGTATGACAACTCCAGGATGATTTTTTATGAATGATTTTGTTCTTTGTACAGTGGCTGCAGGACCTTTCCAGCGAAATAAGGTCTCGTTCTATAACTTTCATGAGTGATGTTTATTTTCTGCTTAGAATTTGTTTTCGAATGTGTACCAGGAATCGTCTGTTTATATATTTTACATAGAGATGCGATAAAAGCAGCACAGTTGAGCGATATTTGAATATCATAGATTCTTAAGTTTATCAGATCCCTGTTTTGATTTATATCATATCGCTTTGGTCCATCTAGTTTTTGTTTTCAAATATTGGTTTAGCTGTGACCAAATATTTGAATAATCAGCGAAGAAGGGCAGGGGATGGGTGTGGTCAATAACATAACACAGGTCCGAATTATGTATTTATTACCAAGACCAATTGGCGTGACTCGAGAATTTAAGAAGCTTATTTACTTTTTGGTCGATTTAAACAATGCATTGATGCGTGCTTCATAGTTTTGATCACACACTTAAAGTACCTGGGATCGACATTTTCTCAAGTGATGAGGTGACAGATGATGAAATAAGCAGTTGCCGACTATATTTGCAAGCCCGCATTGACAGACTCTAAATAAGTAACACCCGAAGCCAGAGATTTTAGTTTCCAACTAATACTCGGTTGGGAGATTAGTAACCGAGTAATATTGATCTCTATTCGAATACCAAATTTCCAAATTTGGGTGAACAGCCCGAATAGTAGTCATAATATACGTTAATTATACGATTTACTGAAGTTGATTGCTTAACTAAGAGGGAACTTTCCATGTTTAGGAAAGCTGCTACTTTTTTGTCAGTTTTAAACAGGAATGCATTTTATCTCTTGCGATGTCGTTCTCATTTCCCTTCAAGGATGACCATGCTTATGTCTAGGCAGCTGTTTTCTACTTTTCTAATCGTAAAAGGAACGTCCAATCTGGTGAACATACAACACGCAAAGCCTTATCTCAGACGTCGGCATCGCTGATGGATAAGAATTTTCCGAAGGTCCTTGTGAATGGCTTGTTCAAAACAAGGGCAGTTAGCGATCAAATCTTGAAATAATTTTTTGATAAAATTCAATGTTCACTGGTGGTCCAAGATCAAAGACACGTAGTCGGCCATATTGTAAAGCGACCCCCGACGTCACTCCACCATGGCTGCACAATTATCGCAAGAAAATCTGGATCAAATATACAGCTACTTGTTCTTAAGGTTATCCCTGTTACCACAACAATAGGAATATACTGATCACTAAACCATAAAATAAGCTCCATGTAGTGTTAACGCTTCCATTGTTAACGTACTGTCAAACATCACTTGCATATGCGTTTCCACATTCGGCGTAGAACGAATATCCTGGGGGCTACGGTAAATGTTGAATGTCTCATAACTTATTCGAATTACGGGTTATTGTGTAAAGAAGTCCCCAAATTCTTACATCAAACTCTTAATCAAAGATTTACGAAACCAAAATCTGAGATATGATCGGGAATAAAATCAAACAGATACCCCTAGAACAACCAGGTGGCAAAGTTTTAGTGCCCCGTTTGCATTTAACTAACATGCTAGGATTTTTTTCATAGCCATTTTATAGGTAAACAGCTACAATAAGATACTTCTCACGATGATTTTGTTTATATATTTTTTTTAATGAGGAATTGCTTTGTAAGATTTGCTTGATAAGAATTGCAAAACTGGGACATGTAAAAGTTAAGACGTTTTAAGTAGTTGATATAGCATACTGCTAGGAAAAGTCAAAATTCGAAACTGAAACATTCATTTGGCCTTGAGCCCGAGTGTTTGTTAATTTATTCATCAGATTTTATCAGAGACTATCCTTACTACCGAAGAAATGCTGGTACTAATGTGATATCTAAGAAATATGATGTAGCATCATTGTGTAAGGCTAGTACCCAGTACACGAATAGTTTTGTGAGAAATATGGAGAAAATCGAATACGAGAATACGAGAATACGAAAAAAAGAAAATTGAGAGCATAGGAATAGTCAATAATTTCCACAGTCGAGGAAGTGAAAGAATCATCCCTTCTCAAGACAAAGTTCAACAAAAAATGTTCATATGTCATTTTTCCCCGCTAATAACAAAGTGCTAACTAGACCAGGTCTCATTTACGAGGCATAGTTGATCTCCGAATACTAGCTTATCACAAGAGAGCGGTTTCAGTGTCAACAACCAGACTTTCGAGACATTAGTCACACGGTACTGCATAGACATGGATCCTACGGAGGCTTTTCAGTCACACCGTACTGCATGGGCATGGATCCTACGGAGGCTTTTTAGTCACACGGTGATGGATAGCTGTTAATATCAAAGAGTTTTTTTGATTGCAAGCGTACCTTGCTGTTTCTTACACCCAATTGACCACTCTGATGCCAAAATTGCAATAAAAACTGATGAAAGTGGTACCGAAGCGTGACCTATACACACTAGGCATCGTGTAACTGCTTCACTGATGAATGCCCTGTGAAGTTTTATTTTTTTCAGAATGATATTGTGGCTAGAACAATTTTTCACACTTCTGTTGATAGGGTTGCCTCGTACAGAACAACATAGATGTGTAGGCAAGTAATATATCTGCATTGCATGCTAGACTGTGATTGTAGGAGTAGATTCGGATCTTTTCCAACTTCATGAACACTACTGAAGTAAAATCCTGTCATTTAGGACGTTATTCAGTTTTATTTATATATTTAATTGCTCATAAAGTACCTATGAAAGTAAACGTAACTGTCGGATGGTTATAAGTGGACTGCAATACAGTGAATTTCATTAAATTTGAGTTGTGCTCACAAAAAGACTTTGAGGCCTGCGGTTTGGCCACCCGTTGATAGGTACCGCAATTCATTTCGGTATTGTGTTGATAATTATAAAATCCGGTGCTAAAACCTTAGTGGTACCGTGTAAACTTACTATAGTGAGTACATTTGGTACCGGATAGACCGACGCTATCCTATAGCAAAATCTATGCGGTGCGATATGAACATTAGTTTGGAGCAGACTTTGTACCGAATAAATTGAGGCTGCCCGATAGAAAAGGCTATGCAGTACCGTGTGAACGTTCTGTTTGAAGCAGATTGGGTAGAAGATAGAATACGGCTATCCGATACCAAGACTGACTTGTACTGTGTAAGCGTATTTTAGCCTCTTTGGTACAGGATAGATTGAGGTTATCTGGTACCCAAAGCAATGCACTGGTGTATAAACGTACTCCATTGGAACTGATATGGTACCAAGTAGATTGGGATTATCAGAAACCGAAAGCTATGTGGTACCGTGTAACAGACGCCTGAATAGCTTACGGAAAAACATTTTGTGACAGCTGTGGATTAACACATGTGGCGAACATGATGGGCAATAGGTTGTCATAGATTTTATGATTGGTTCAAGATTTGACGATCGTGGCTCAAGATCCCGAGATACAGTATCTCTCGATCTACCTTATCGAACGTTAGCGCAATCTTATTCACCCTTTGTTTACTTTCATGCGCCATACATGAAGTTTAGAGAGTCACAATGGCCCTTGTGTATCGACGCATGTTGCTTAGTAAACAACAGGAAATGGAGTTTAGTTGTTGACTTGTAGTCGAAGCTCTAGCCTGCAAATCAAGATAAGGGGCCCTAAAAAGGACAACTTCAGGCTAATGTTGAGTGTTGTGTGCTGCCAGCGTAAGACTAGAAATCAAGTCGATTCATGTGAACATGTTCAAGACTGCGCTTTCGTTGTTTTACTATACTGTACCGAAGTGATCTCTACCCCGATGATACCGTTAAACATACAGTTGAGATATTGCGTTTGTTGACAATCTTCGTGGTTTGAGTGTTGAGTATATCGATGTACAACATATAAGCCATATTTCAGGAATTTAATGTTGAGAATACGTCTCTTAGGATTATATATATAGCACCAGGCTTTGTCGGGGACGAGTTGTACGCTTAAATTATTTGCTGAAGAGTTATTCGAGGACTAATAAACTTATCAAAACAAGAGTAAGAAATCCACGATATGGAGCAAGGGAAATACAGGATCAGAGGTTTTATTGGCTAAGCTAAGCTACTGTTTGTAAACGAATGTTTGATTTGAAGAGCCCCGCCATAAAATCGTGAAGCGATATAGGCTCACCTATAGCGAATATGACTTGAGAAAGAAGGCGTAATCTGTATAAGAGTTCGCCTGCTGCGATTCGTCAAGGCTGATTTATGGTGAAAGTGCTGCACTTTTATATCTTAGTAATCATCTTGTAAGGGCGAGGCACCGCAATTAGTACGGAGTAGGGAGATCGGGAATACGACTTGCAAGCGCATTACTTGCCCAAGATTGTCACAAGTCAAAAGTCTTTGTTTAGATTAACTCCATCATTTATCGGAAGGTTTAATAGTTCCAGTCAATGGTCATATCAATGGTGCCATTTGTAATAATAACAGTGTTCGACGCGTGGCCCACGCTTTGCTAGCGTCCTTATTCAATGGACGTCACACCCTTTGGGCAGTTGACAGATCATGCCTTCGTATATTAGTATATTAGAGCTGATACGACTCGATTTAAGGTGGCCTTCCGGAAATAATATGGGACATCAAAAATACCTCGTGAATAGAGTATTGCTCTTTAGAGTGCCTCTCATACACATATCAGATGTGCCTGATGATGATGCTGATGATGATGATGATGATGATGATGATGATGATGATGATGATGATGATGATGCTGACGATGATGACGATGATGACGATGATGATCATGATGACGATAATGATAATGATGATCATAATGACCACGATGATAATGATGAACATGATGACCCTAGTCATAATGATGATCATGATGTTAATGATCATGGTAATAATGGTGATGATGATGATAATTATTATGATTATAGTGATGGCGAGGGTAATGCTGTGGCAAATTGTGATATAGATGTTGATAATGATGATGATGACGATGATAGCCATTTTGATGGTGATGTTAATTTATGGTAATGATTATGATGATTAGCAAATCATGCCACTATCTTTCTCTTGGCAATAGCCTTGTCTTGTTGAGAAAGCGTCTTAGTGTTTTTCAATTTACTCCTGATGTTGTCAATTCACTTATACCTATTTTCCCACGTACCAGTCTCAATAAGACGAGGCACAAAGCCCTTCAGTTATCTTTAAACATTTGTAGCTAATTGCATTTCGTCGTATTTGTAAACTGTTCATTTCAGAAGTCTTCATTTTTCAAATTTTCGAAGAGTATGTAAAAGGACCTATTGTTAGCGAAATCAGGGCATGTCAATTACAATTAGTCAAGCAATCACTTTGACTGAATTTGTTTCTCTTTTGCAGATTATTAAATGGAAACAGATTAGAAAAGCTTAGTAGTAAAGACTTTTCGAAATTAGAATTTCTTCAAACACTGTAAGTATTTCAAGTTTGACTTATCTGATAGACACAATAGTTCACTTGTTTTCGACGTGTCTCAGGTCATTAACAAGGCGACTTGTTCTTACTGTAAGCGTGTTGCAGGCGACTGTGTAGAGTGTTTATCAGTGCTACTCTTTTTGACCCCGATTATTATTAGCGGCTGTTCCTTCTATTTTCGGCAACACCATTGTAGTGTTGGGTGCATGTTGAATTGACTGTGCTTTCTACAGAAAATTCTGTTAGGTGGAGAATGTTGGTCTGGATGTAAAACAGGAGCTGCATTCCATTGCATATGCACTACAAGGCAGCGTAACAATTTCAAGTGTGTTTCCGATATCCATAGACTTACTAGTTTTCTGAACATGGATGGCGAGGCGTTGATTGACCATGATATTGTAATGATGTTATTGGTGATCATGATGAAGATAATGATAATAACCGTATTGATAACTATTATGATGTTAGTTAGAAGATACACTAGTGAAAAGTGAAAATGTCACCACCGGGATTTTCACTTTTCACTAGTGTATCTTCTAACTTGCTAACTTGAAATCGTCTCTTTTCTATACTTTATATTATGATGTTGATGATAATGTTGATGTTAGTGATGATTAAGATGGTGATTATGATGATGATGGTGTTTATTGCTATGATCATTATGACGGTGCCAGTGGCAATCAAGATGTCGATGATGGTTATGATTTTGGTAATATTGACGATGTGAATTATGAATGTAATGATACAGGTAGTGGTAATAGTAATGGTAATAGCGTTGCTGGTAATGAAGATCATGATGATGGTCATGATAAGTATGATAATATTCAGGATAGAAATGGCGGTGATGATGATGATGGTGATGGTGATGATAATGATGATGATAATTGTGATGATGATGATGATGGTGATGACGATGATGGCGGTGTCACTGTTCCTTTTACTTCTTGTTGCTTCCGCTGCTTCTGTTTGGTGGCTGTTTCTGCTTTTTGCTGCTGTTTCTGCTTTTGCTGTAGTTTCTGCTTTTGTTGCTGTTTCTATTTTTACTGCTGCTGTCTCTGCTTTTGCTGCTGTTTCCACTTTTCTGCTATATGTATTTTCACTGCTGCTGTCTCTGCTTTTGCTGCTGTTTCCACTTTTTCTGCTATATGTATTTTCAATGCTGCTGTCTCTGCTTTTGCTGTAGTTTCTGCTTTTGTTGCTGTTTCTATTTTACTGCTGCTGTCTCTGCTTTTGCTGCTGTTTCCACTTTTTCTGCTATATGTATTTTCACTGCTGCTGTTTCTGCTTTTGCTGCTGTTTCCACTTTTTCTGTTATATGTACTTTCACTGCTGCTGTTTCTGCTTTTGCTACTGTCTCTGCTTCTGTTACTTCTGCTGCAGCTTCTTTATTGAGCATAGCCCAATTTAAATAAATTGTTTGTGCTACAGAACTTTAACAGAGCAAGAATCACAGGCTTCATAATACCTTAAAGCTTTTTCGTCCATTCTCATCAGAGGTATACATTGGACTAACTTACAAGTTTTTTCTACGGATTAATTAAAAGAACGGAATGTATATTTACAATGAGTCTCTAACAACAGAGGGGTAAAAATATGTGGCATGGGAATGCAGTGTTCCCGTGAATTATTTACAGAATCCTCGTGTTGATGACAAATTCCTTATGCCGACACAATGATGGAGCACGCAACTTAATACTTACGGCTTCTAGGACCTTTAAATGAAAGGAGGAACAGGCCCTGTGTAAAATACTGAACATTTCATTTGTGTAATTATCACTACAAGGTGGGTAGGATGATAGCTGGTACATGTTGTTTAATTCTTTCACTAAGCCTATGTCCAGTTCTACCTACATACTCAGCATCACACTGGCATTTAAATAAATACACTACATTACTTTATGATTTTAGTATGTTTATCCTATCTGAACTGATACTATCATTCAAATCTTTTCGATTAAATATCACAAGCTGCATTTACTGAATTGGTGACCGTCTGCATCGGAGCTTGAAGCAAAAAATTTAATCAAAGTATAGTTTGAAATAATACTTTTGAGAGAGCGAGATACCTCAAAATTGTAAAGAAGAGAATGATTAAAGAAGAAAAAGTAATTAATTACAGGGTGGAATACTTCTTGTGACATTTTCTATCATTGATGGTTCCTTACTGTAGTACTCCATGCCATCACATGTACAGGTAATAAAAAACTTTTAAATAAAAAGTGGCGGAAATTTAAGACGACGACGTCACTAAGGAAATGGGGCTACAAAAAAAGGACGTCACTGTTACGTAAGCATTACCTCAAAACAATTTTATTGTGACGCCATTTAAAATATTGGCCATCATGCTATTTGTATATGGTTATGGAGTCAGATACAATGAATTATTTCTATAAAATTATTAACAACAAAAATAAAGAGTTGAATTTTAGATATTTAGTCTCCCTGCCTTTTTCAAAATAAAGAAGTTGCAGACGTAAGACTTAAAATTGAATAGAAATATTTTTAAAACGTCGTAATTTTATTGGTTAATGATGCTTCACAAGGTTCAAAAAGAATACTTTGGGTTGAATTGTAATATCAAAGTAAATTACAATTTATATAACGAAAAGACGAAGAAATTGGATGTAATTTGATCACTTAAGACAGAACGAAACTCATTAGAGGCGAGACTATTGAAACTCGATTATATTGTTAGTGAACGATAGGACTTGGATGACCGCTCTAGACAGAAATCAAAGTATGCAAATATCAAATTGATACCGAAAGATGGTGTATTAACGGTGTATTAACGTGCCCCTTTAATTTTGCTTTTTAAACTATTTAACTATAACACTAGATACTGCAATTTTATAAATGGTATATCTAGTTTTAATTTCGCATGGTGTTTACATAGAATAATTTTCGACATTTATAAAAATCATCACTTATGAGAGAGAGCTTCATAGTAAATAATTATAATATTCTACAATAATGAAATAATTTTATATAGCAAAAACACTACTGGTGCGGTGAAATCTTGAAATCGCAATTTTATGACATGATGCTATCAACTGGTCCATTCACATGATTAATGGCTATTCAATAAGTACAGCTTTTATTTAATAAGAAATAATAAGTAGATTGAGATTTGACATTATCACAATCCATTTTTGCATAGAATATGCACTTAAAATTTCATCCATGTAGTAGAAGAGCTCCAGGGCAGAACATGTTCCTGCGGAATGACTTTTAATAATAAAATTTTATTTGTAGGTCCTTACGTAACTATTTATGATGCTGTGTACTTTTTCTTTGAATAGAAAATCTTCGGGGTGAAACATGTTTAGGTGACATAGATTATTTTGAAGGATCAAGTTCAATGTTATAATGGCCAATAGCATGGTAGCTAAAACGTGATAGTCCGGGTGTCTTTATGGTGCAAGGAGTTTATGATCCAAGTTTAAATTATGCGTCTGCAATGACCTAGGTATCTAAACAGCCTATGAGACGTAAGGTGGATGGTACAAATCTCCATCGGAATGGGTATAGGGAGGCCGTAAGGCAATTTAGCATTCACTACAAATTCAACTCATATATAAAGTAACAAAAATTTATTCAAAAAATTTAAAACACGGTAAATAAATACCATACAAAGGATCGAAGACATATTTCAGATAAAATGTTACAAGAAGTTATTAGTAGGAGTTCTCATTATTGGTGGGAGAAGCTATGTATTTGCTGACAGAGCGTTTTAACAGTTGAGCCTCGCAAAAGTAACCGCTTTTGCCTAAGTGTAGTTTCTAAATGTAGTCTTTAAGGAGTAACCCTATATTTTTCAGATTTACGAATGCTAAGAGAGGCGCATTATCACTTCCTTAGCACTAGAAAATTGTTTAAAATGGATTTTGAATCCATTTAATGTGAGACAATTTACAGATATGTTCGCCAACCATTTTCAACACAAGTTCTTTTATGCGTTCCTAGGCATGAATTATCTGTGTCACGCGTCCAACGTAGAAATTGTAGGAATAATCGGTGGTATTCTCAGTGGCCAAATTAATTTCACTTCTTTTGTAAAGCCTAACCAAAAGCACCCATAGTGGTTAGAAGTCGTTTGAAAACAGACGACTTTTCACAATTTATGTATTACCAGATGTATTCATATCAGGATTCAGATGAATAAAATTATATAGCTGAGTGTTTCAAAAGATCTTATGACCTAATTTTAATTATTTTTTAATTGATAAATATTTAATAAAGACCATGTGTTAACAACATTTGACATACACCTTCAAACATTTAAAATATGTCTATAAATCAATCCAAAACATTATATAACGTAGGACTGACAACTGTAGATGAGAAGAGAGCCGTTGACATGCACTTTGTTAAGATAGGCAGAAGCTGCTGAGTTTAATTAGGGATACATAAAAACTATTTGATATAAAATTACAATGTATATGCAGGAAATTCATTTTATGTTTGATATTATGGAAAGAAAAGCAACGGACTTTTTTCCCATTTCAACTGATTATACTTCAAGCACGTCACTGAAGGTAGGCAAGGTAGGGCGTCACCTGCCCTGTGAGCTCTTGTTTTACTTTTCCGCCTACCCTGGCAATCATATCTTGTAGGAAAAAAATGTATTTCACCTTCCCTACCTTGTTTTGTGTGTGATCATTTCTTTAAGCCGGGTGGGTAGTAGTTTCTAACTACTTTCTCATAAAAAGAGTGCATGAGAAACTGTAAATTAGATATTCGTTGTATTCCTTTCCCATATATTGGAAACATAACATACTTGATTTGCCTAACCTTATATTTTTGAAAGGCTTGATGGCCTACCCTATGTTAAAGTGCCAAGGACGTGAGTGTTATAAATTGTCTCCTCATACCATGATCTATACCATAGTTTATACCATGATCTATGCCATATTTTATACTATGATCTATACCATTTTTTATACTATGATCGACACCAGTGTTTAAACTATAATCTGTACCATAGTTTATACCATGATCCATATCATAGTTTATACCATGATCCATACCATAGTTTATACCATGATCTGTAGTAGTAGTAGTTTCGTATGGTTACACCCTTAAGTCCAAATTTCTCATCCATGTAGCAAGCACGTCTTCGCATAG
>JAAAKL020005407.1:0-19364 GCA_010016065.2 Carybdea cf. marsupialis auct. non (Linnaeus, 1758)
CTAAGTGACCGAAGTGTTGGAAATGTGATTCAAAGGAGTTAAATGTGTCGGAAGAACATATGACAGTGGTAGTTTTAAAGGGCAGTGATACCGGTCACAACATAGACTGAGGGGAGGGGGGGGGGGGATATTTGAATGGAATGCCTCAATCACTTCATCCCCTGCGTAAGTAATAGTAAATTTGAACGTGCAGTGAGTACAGGTACAGCGATGTTATACCTTAAGAGGCTTAAACTTGCAATACAAGATAATCAGGTATGCCAAACAAAAAATGACTTTATAAGGACTGATATTAACGTAACTGTTTCGAGATAATACATTTAACAGAAAAAAGTGTCTAACGCGGGGTCACTTTGAAATTTTACAATTACGGGTCAAGAAGCTGAGTATGAGTTAATCTGCCCGTGTTGACATTGTTTCTAAGTTTCAAAACGTAAGTACGCATGAGGTTAGCTATACGCAAACTGTTAGCTAATACCGTGGATTGTCCAAGTCGTGGGGACAAAAGAATTAAACGTGGACAGTTTGACATTTTTGGGTCCAAAAGTTGGAGGATAAAGCAGCTGTTTTTCCTCCATCCTGAAACGCAAGGGGGACTAGTCCCCCGTCCCCCAGAATCTACGCCCATGTAACAAACCCTGTACGTCCTGGGAGCAGATTTGACCATGTTGCGTCCAAGGGAGTTGGACAATCTTCTGCTGTTACTTTCTTTGTCGTTACCTGACCATCCAAGTGTCTTGTATATCTTATATAAACCATAATTAATGCCTCTTGTGCAGAGTTATAACTTTGTAATACGGATGCATCTACATTTCAACTCTACCTTTTTCTTCGACAGGCGTCTTTAGATTTACAGTCAGGTAAGTGTGATTATAGGTAAATATTGAATTTTAATTTGTACGCTGTGCAATTGGCATCGTTCCCTTAATGCACAGAATGTGTTTGCAAGTAGTTGTCAAATCAGGGATGACAGATCATTTCTTGTTTTATTATTCTGTCACAAAGATGTAAGATAAACTGGATACTGAGGATAACCTCTTTTTGACGGAAATAAAGTCGAGGTTTTTATCGCTCTAGATTAGTGATGTTGCAACTGATGAATTGGATTCACTGATCACTGGAGCGTAACAGTAGTTTGTGTTATAAGCAATTGACTTGTTTATTCTGTATGGTGTAAATCACAACTTAGAGCAACGAGGCAAACGACTTCACATAATTTGGTTTTCAAGAGAGACAGACAGCTTTCTTATCAATTGGCAGGTCAGGTCAGGTCAGGGCATCTATGTACTTGTTTCTTTTACACAGGTGATCCTCTCTCTATCCCTCAAACATTGATATATGTCATGTTTTAAATTGTCTTTTTGCTTTTAGGAATCCTACATGCAGAGGAAAACGATTTTAAGACTGGGTATTCTTATTTCTACGAAGCTTTTGAGGTAAGTATCAACATATTATTGATTATTTTACTAACTTGTTGAAGTTGCTGACATCGGCATATTGTTACATACGTCAACATTTTATGTTTTAGGACGACTTTAAGTATAGTCGAAGATGCAGTTATGGATAGAAAGTTTGTTAGTGTGTTATCAAGAGACGTCTTTGTTGTGGAGGATTGAAGCCGTTGATAAAATTGAGTGTGATAACTCATCGTAGGCCATGCTCCGTCTACCACCTGATGGATATCCTGCACCTTTGAAACCCTTATACTGATTCTTGTTGGCTAATGTTCTAATGCAGGTTCCTAACAACTTACACCACCAGGGTCACAGCAGCAACAACATTGATAGACACGTGAGGGGTTTATGTGAAAGCTATCAGGAAAATTACAGATAAATACTACTGTGGAAAACTCACAAACCTTCATTTATTTGTGAAAGAACACTTAACCCCTTCTGTTTTATCCCCTTGATTCCCGTTGATAATCAAGGATCTATATAATGGGGCAACACTTGCCCTGAGATTGCACCAAGACACCTATGAAGTCAGGATGGAGAAGGGGGTGAGGCAAGGTGATAACATCTCACCAAGATTATTCACACCATGCCTTCAGGGCACAGTGATAGGAGCGTTCCATTGGGGGGAGAGGGGCATCAACATTGATGGAGAACACCTCTGCCACCTGGAATTTGCAGACGACATCATCTTAATGGCACATACACCAGCAGAACTGAAGGGGATGCTCTCTGTCCTTCACACTATAAGTCGCCCAGTGGGCCTCAACATGCACCTTGGCAAAACCAAGGTGATGTTCGATAAACATGCTACACCAGCACCAGTTATTGTTGACGGCAAAATCATAGAAGAGGTGGACAGGTATGTCTACCTTGGCAAACTGATAGAGAAAGATAGCGACCTTATTCCAGAAATTAAGCGAAGAATAGGTCTCGGTTGGGCAGCCTTTGGGACATTGGATAACGTCATGAGAAGTAGAAAGATAGCATGAAGAGAAACCTCTTCAATGAGCTGATTCTGCCGGTGATGACATATGGATATGAGGCTTGGGCTCTGAACAACTCAACTATTGAACGCCTGCATACACCAACAGACCCGAGTAAATGACATTATCCAAACAGTTAATAGCAGCAAGCACCGATGGACAGGCCATCTTTCACGCCTCCAATATAACAGATGGACTACCAGGTCAACGGACTGGACCCCAAAGCAATGGCCAAGACCACGAGGGCGACCAAAGATTAGATGGAGGGATGACTTTGCCCAATGCATGGTCCATGCGTAGCCACAGTTAGCTAGAGAGAGACGCCGGTGGAAAGAATCTAAGGAGGGGCTCCTCCATCAGGAGTGAATAACAATCCTAGATTGGATTGTTTTTTATCCCCGTTTAAACTTTTGACGTGTTGTTTTATGTTGAAGATAATTCGAAGTTAAATGGTCTTCAGTTCTGTATAAGATAATACGCCGAAAAGGAAATTATATATGACAACGTTTCGTCGAAACAGTCTTCCTCAGGTCACTTGTTCTGTACCATGCTTGAGCACCCATTATCGACACACTTTACTTAGCGTCTATTTCACGTCTATTTTGCTCTTGGTTACTGATTGCAACACGTTTGATGCGAAAGGGAAAAGTAGTGATAACAAATACTTAACAATACTAGGTTTTAGAGCATGGGTACTGTTGTTGCTGTTGTCTCTGTATTATCAGGCCTTTACCACAGATTGTTTACATTTACAAATACGACACGTGCTAAGGTGATACAAGACTGAGAGCATAAAGTGCTTGACATTGCCTTAATAATTTTACGTTGCCTTTCTAGGGATATGATTCCATTGACAATCCAAAAGCAATTTCTGGACTAAAGTATATGCTCCTTAGTAAAATTATGCTGAACAGGTAAAATAAGCTTTCATCATGTTTTCTTGCACATGTTTGTATATATAAATATCAGTGGCATTTTGTACTTTTCTTATTTTGTATTGTTGACATTTTCCAATTTTTAGTCAACATGACACGGTCGTATCAAATTTGGCTATGCTTCGTCGTATCAAACTTTCCTGTACATCGTCGTATCCAAATCAGTTGTACATCGCCTTATCAAGCTTAACTGTACATTGTCGTATCAAACTGCGCTATACATTGTTGTATCAAACGTAGCTGTACATTGACGTATCGAACTTTGCTAAACAGCGTCGTAGCACATTTTTCTATACATGGACGTGTCTAACTTAGTTGTACATCGTCGTATCATACTTAGTTGTACATCGTCTTATCAAACTGCGCTATACATTGTTGTATCAAACGTAGCTGTACGTCGACATATCGAACTTTGCTGTACATCGACGTATCGAACTTTGCTACACAAGGAATATCTGACGAGTTGATTTCCTCCTTCCGTGAAACAAGATGTATCTTCGTAGATTATTCAAGGCAGCAGAGGTTTTGGTAATGTAGAGTAGAACGTAACTATTTAGATGACATAATTTTGAAAGTCCAGTGCTAATTTTGTCTCTCTATTTATCAGTCCAGAGGAGGTGCAGGCAATCATTAGTGGGAAACTTGCATTGAGGTATGCAGGACCACAGTTGAATGCCATGAAAAGCATTGCTACAGCCAGCCACAACAGGTCTCTTTTGGAGTTTCAAGAGGTAAGAAGAAGATTCAGAAGCTAATCGATTGTTTAATTCTGCTGCTATTAAACAATTTTAAATACTGAATCAGCGATATGCTCGGCAAAGATAGGGAAGTGAAATAAGGATAAGCAAGGTCTTAGTCAGAGTAGCGTAGACTTTGTCATGAAAGTGCGAAAATTAGAATCGTTGAAACATGTCTTTCCTTATTTAGGTATGCAGAGTGCCTTCTTTAGGTATGCAGAATGCCTTACTTAGGTATGCAGAGCGCCTTATGTAGGTATGCAGAGTGCCCTATTTAGGTATGTAGAGCGCCTTAATTAGGTATGCAGAGTGCCTTATTTAGGTATGTAGATTGCCTTATTTAGGTATGCAGAGTGCCTTATTTAGGTGTGTAGATTGCCTTACTTGGGTATGCAGAGTGCCTTATTAAGATATGTAAAGTGCAGTTTTGGATCTATTTGTTTCTGATGGCGACACATTTTCTACTTCTCTAATACCTGTTCAAAACTATATTTTTTAATTTCTTAATTTGATATATTTAAAGCACACCGTAGAAAATTTTCACTTTTGTTGCTCCCTGCATTTGGAAGTTTTGTATCATATGAGGGAAACAAACTAGTGTAACATGGGACGGTTCCAATGTAGATTTACTAACTGTTAGTACGAAGATTAATTTATTATCCTGCATTTCGACCTTAGAAATTGCTAAGTTGATATAGATATAGATTCACAGATGCGGAATTATTGTACACCAATTATGGTTGTCCTTTTCAACAATTGTAATTTCTTTTTCTTGGATCCGACGTAGAAGATATGAAATCAAATAGATTTGATAAAATGATTAACAACTATGCCCAAGAGCTTTCGCGATAGTGGTGCAACATCTTACTATCGCAGGATTATATTATACCTGTATTTATTTTTCTACAGAATTTAAAGGAGTATAAGCAAGAGCTAACAGACGATCCTGTTATTATGGTGAGTTCATTTTGGTTGACTCCAATCAGAAACCGTGTAGGCTTGTGTTGGGTTGTTGTTATTTTCTGTTGTTGAATGAAAATATTTCGCTGTACAAGTTCCAATATTATGATTAATGTGGAAAAGCACAGACATTACCTTGCCAGAGGTTATATTCAGAAAAAAACATGTTTTAATCGAATCAAGATTTTAAGAGATTAGTGATAGGAGTTCTTAAATTCGCTGTTACTTTTGTCGTTGCATCTAGACATGTAGAAACATAGTATCCCTTTAGGGTGTACGTGGATGTATTGAAATTGACCTTAGTAAACATAGCCAGTCAATGGCTGCTAAACGTGACACAGCAGTCGTCCAGCATTTTCCCGAAAGCGCAACGTATGCCGACGTTTAATTAAAGCGGTTGCTTAACAAGATTTGCAAATTGTTGTAAACCGACATGATGTTTTGATGTAGATGAAAGAATTAATTTCTAGTAGAAATAGCAGAAGAGCAAAAAAAGAATAGGTACGGCTAAAGTAAAGGGAACGTCAGATAATCTTGAGAAAGTAGGAACTCAGCTGATAAGGATCAGATGTGATATTGAGTTCCACCAAGTATTTTGATGGCAAATAATTGCCAACAAAATTGTATGAAACCTCACCCCTTACCATAAACATGGGAAACCAACTATGCCCTTTCTAAGGATAAGAACAACCCTAGAGATTAAGACAGATTATGTTTGTTGTTATTTTGTGCCAAATATGTTGAATCGGCAGAATTGACGAATGTGATGGAATCAGTTGGATTTTCAGAATGAAGAAAATTCGACACAGGACAGTAGTGATAAAAGAAGTGTTAAAGTGAATTAAACTGATGCAGTTATCAGAATGTGTAGAAGTAATAAAAACAAGAGGGTAAAAGTTACACAGTCGTAACTAATTATAGTAAGATTCGATGTTCCCTGTGAGGTGTGCTGCATGTTACAATTTGCAGCAATTCAGGACCACAATTGTGAAGTGCTGCAGTTGATGCTACTTTTAAGCACTTTTTATTGTATTTCTCCTTGTTAGTTTGTTAGTTGTAATTTATTTCAAATATCAGTGTATTTTTTGCCGTAGCGACATCTTGATAAGCTCTACGATAATCTACTTGAACAGAATCTAATCAGAATCATCGAGCCTTTTTCACGTGTGCAGGTGAGTACTCGTTCTGACTATTATGTCAATGTAAAATTAATGTTCTTTGATAAGGATATGAAAATTTGAAAACGGGCTCATGTATGAGTAGCAGATCTGTTATTTGCGAACAAATGACTATTGTCTTGCCATTGTCTTGCCATTGTCTTCCAAATAGAATCCGAGCCAAAGTATGCTTTCAATTGTTATTCTTGATCAAAACACCATATATATCCAAAACTAATAGATTTTTAGCTTAAAAGTGAAGAAGAATACATCCTTTATTCATCCAAATAAAGTATGTACTTGTAGTACCTAATTGTTGTCGGGGAGGGACGGCATTGGCATTTCAGTGATAGAGTTACGATTTAGGAAAATTGATCCGATGTTGATATGTCTCTTCTCTCCTTAATACCTAAGCCAATTACCGGCATTTGAGTATTAATCCTCCTTCAGTTCTTATGATGAAAAGTGTTTCACCAACAGAAAAAAACTTATTTGTGATGATGCCCAAGAACATGGCAGTCAAACGTCAACCTAGTATTGTAACAATAGCTTTTGTTCTCGTTTTACGCGGTCTCCATACAGAGTGTTTCGTCCACGCATTACAAAAATATACTGTGCTTTAAAGAACTATTGCCCTCGTTATTAAAAACCATACTACTTTAAAATGTAAATTAGATGTATCTAGTGATGCGTTAATACAAGTGCCTTAACGTTTGTAGACCGAATAAAAATTCACTTTAAAATGTAAATTAGATGTATCTAGTGATGCGTTAACACAAGTGCCTTAACGTTTGTAGACCGAAGAAAAATTCACTGTTCACTTTAATTGTAGTCGTTTAATACACCAGAAAAGTTGCAAAACGCAAAATGGTTTTGATTATGGTCTCCTAGCACAGGAGTAAAGGAAACAATTTAAAGATAGTGTGTTCCTTACGTGCGTAGTAATCGATTTCCATAACATTAGTTAGACTAGACCTGATTTTGTCTACTGCTTTTCTAATGCTGCTGTCAACAGTGTCACACCGTCAGGCTGTTTTATACACTGAGCTTGTATTTGCAATTAAAGGGTTAGTGATTCTACGCTCTCTACTTTTTTGTTATGAACAGCATAACACATAGCCTTCGATCCAAGCAATTCTTTCTTCGTAGATATTTATTATGATCATAAATTCTCAGGTAGATCTCTTTTGAACATGTTTCCTTTCGCCAGTAAGGAAGACGTAGTCCACCATGACATATAATTGCCACCCTTCCGAAAATATGCCCCTCCCTTAACATCGACTCAAGCCATTATAAAGCAAATCATGGGCTTACCATTCCATTTTACACGTAGTTAGCTATTATATTGGTCTGATGATACATTTTGGTAACGTGGATTTTAACTTTTCTGCAAAGGATGTCATTTAAGTATTGAAAAAAATTACCATAGAAACGTTCTAAAACAATATCCTGTATTGATAGAAATTTCAAAAGAGATTCCTGTCCAATTAATTGCGAAGTATCCATGGTCAATACTGAATTACCTCTTTTTGATCTTTTGAAGGTGGAACACATTGCGAAGATCATCAAACTACCCCTTGTAAGTATTATATTATTGTATCCCTGTAACAGCAAGGAAAGTGATGGGTTTGTGTGACATTATCATTGGAATGCGCACGTGCATGAAGCCTTACAGCCACGGGGAGCCCAGTGCATACATGGAGTGCTGCCCTTTCTCTGGGATATGACACCATCCTCTGTATTTGAGAAGGACATGACAATGCTTACCTTGACAGTCCTGGGAGAACCTTTTTTATACAACACCCCAAACACAGCCCTCCCGAACACGGTTGCACTGTCATTAAAAAGTAGGCTAACGCTTTTGCTACATTGCCCTAATACCTCATTTAGTTTACCCCAACACCTTAGGCACTTGCTCCAGTGCCTACGTTCTAGCAGCTTATGTTCATAACCGAGCGGATAAACTACACGGTTAAAGATAAACGTCGATATTTGGATGTATTGAAAGGCTAAACTACGGTATGCACGACCGTCGATAGTCAGCGCGGTCATAGCACCGGGCCCCGGTAGGTTTCTGGGTGAAACGCCTAAGGCTGTTCTTTATGACAATTGTCCCATAGAATAAAATTTGGGAGGCCTCTAACCTCCTACCCCGTCTACCCCCCTCTCGACAGTCCCGATTATATGCATCTAAGGTCAATGTATTGTTTTAAATACAATGGCCGAAGAATAATTTGTGATGCGAAGTTCGAAATACGTGTACCTCAACAATGCTCCCATGCAGTTCTTATCTTTGTCGCGTGTCTACTGTGGGTTCTTCTCGTAGTGCCCTATATGGCATAAGGTGTGTGTTGTTCAGATTGTACAGATAATGAGAAAAAAGTCGTACTCTTCTGGCAAACTCTTCAAGCTGTATCCGAAAGGCCAGTAACAGGTCGTAGTCTTTCAGCATCAATTCGTAGTTTATTTGTAAGGGGTGTTTTAAAGCCTCATAACATCAAATGTTTTTTTGCATTAGCCGTAGAATAGTTATTTTAACATGTTAAACATGTAGATATTTTGTACAGTACGAATGTGACTTTTGGCACTAATCAGTGAGCCCTTCAATTTCTAAATATTCGTTAGTATATTCACGCTTATGATGAATTTCTGATTTTGATTTTTTTATTCCTTACCAACCTGCATTTGACGGAATATCTTTTGAAGCTTCCTAAAGAAGAGTTTTTTTATTACAAACATGAACCAATCAGTGAAGTAGTTTAAATCTAAGACAAGAAAAGTAACTTTCCATTACTACTTACTCACCTCAATGGATTTATCCTTCTTGTAACTGATTAAGTATGCAGAATGTACCCTAAATTAACCTTTTAAGGTAACTGTGACCGTTTGTCATTATCTTGCAGGCGATTGTCGAGAAAAAGTTATCACAGATGATTCTGGACAAGAAATTGAAAGGTACGTTATACCTCCCTAAACAGTCACTATAAACTCATGCCAGTAGTTTCACATTACGAGATTGGATGGCTTTATCCTTCGTGTCTACTTATATCCTCTTCACTTTGCATCGAGTTTTGAAGAAAGACTTAAATTAGAAACTTTTGAATCCTTTTTGTATCTCACGGTCGCATTGAATTTAGTGTCTGTATTTGCCCCAGTTAGTACCATTGATCCTCATTCTTGATTTTATGGCTTACAAGTTGTGCTTAGGTTTACTTAAGGAGCTTATTTAGTTGTAAAAGGAAATTCTACATTGATTGAAACACAGCTGATTTTCAACCTTGCAAATGGCAGTCTAGAGAATGAGGACACTTCTTTGTTATGGGGAGGGAAATTGATGACGTCACAGACCAAAAGTGTGAAAATAGTGCGATTCGATTCCAAATATCTAAAGGCGACCCTGGAATAGGCTGTGTCCGAAAACACCAGATCCTTAATGTGTATAGTGTTTAAACTAGAGGCATTTGAATTCTAAAAATCTCTGGTCAAAGCTCTGTTAACATTTCTTAGTTCCTTATTTTAGGAACCAGTATCAAATAATAAGGTTTGTTAAAGAGATTTAAAACTTTGAAAGCTGATATCTCGGTTTTGGGGAAAGGCAGCACTCTCAATTCTGAACATTGACGTTCTTACTAATGGTTTAACGTGAAATTGAGTATTTTCCATAATACAAACATTTTTAAAAATCGTGACGGCACACTTTCCCTCTGCATTCGTCTACGGGAAGTATGCATCGTCTATTCAAAAGAACATATGCATCGTTTATTTTACGGGACATATGCATCATCTATTCTACGGACACTTGCATCGTCTATTCTACAGGACATCTGCATTGTCTATTCTACAGGAAGTATGCATCGTCTATTATACGGGACATATGCATCGTCTATTCTACAGGACATCTGCATTGTCTATTCTACAGGAAGTATGCATCGTCTATTCTACGGGACATATGCCTCGTTTATTTTACGGGATATATGCATCATCTATTCTACGGGACACATGCATCGTCTATTCTACAGGAAGTATGCATAGTCTATTCTACAGGAAGTATGCATCGTCTATTATACGGGGCATATTCATAGTCTATTCTACGGGACATATGCATTGTCTGTTATACGGGGCATATACAGACAATTATCTCGGCCCGCTCATCACTACCATAATGGCCATGTGTGCTGTTTTGCAATGTTTTATCATCTTAGCTTTTTGTGGATTTCACTGAACGTGTCTTTTCTCCTTTATTTTTGTTGAAAGGTATTCTCGACCAAGGAAGTGGTGTTCTTATCATATTTGAAGATGTTCCAATGGACAAAACATATGAGAACTCGTTGGAAATATTACAACATATGGGAAAAGTTGTCGATGTCCTCTATACTAAAGCCAAAAAGCTGTCGTGATTGTTCTCCAGTGCACTTCGTCACAACGCTGGTTTATAGAAAGGATGCATATTAATCTGGGGTGCTTATCATAATATGCATGCATTTGGTTGCCCGTTAAAGCCGTAACATCTGGACAGTGTTTAGGTATCGCTTAGTAGCAAGCCTGTATTTGTTGGCAACTTTCATGTACAAAATGTGTTTCATTTACAATCATTAGGTAGCTGTTAAATGATCAAACACAAAACCATTTGATCTTGTGGAGTTTATGTCTCCAGTCTCTCACTCCGTTGTAGTGTGAAAGAAGCTATGACACTAGAGATTATTTCATCTCAGCGAATTGGGCTTGTAGCATTTGGTCGTTTAGACGTGTTAGCTTAATGCTGTTTGTCTCTCATTGCTGACTATGAGAAACTGTTGCATTTGGGGTTCATTTGCAAAGACCCTGTGAATCTTATGAATACGAAGACGTTGCCTCTGACATTCCATTTAGAGAACATGGGCCACCAAGACTAGAAGGCTGAATCATTTAAGTACTCAGGAGCAAACGCATCAGAAAAGGAGGAACTGAGGTAAATTGTGTAGTGGGGGGAATGTGGCGTGGGAGAGATGAAAGAACCTGAGCGGGTTACTGTACAACTAAAGGATGCCTCTTCAGCCCGTGAAAAAGATTTGTAAGCATTGACAAGACTAGCATTGCGGTATGGGTCAAAGGCGTGGGCTTCAAGGAAAGTCGAGGAAGATCTCCGCGAGAGGAGGAAAAAGAGTATTCTCAGGTGAATAATGAGTATCTTACTTGCCGATAAAAAGAGAAACGAAGACAACAGAGCCGAAGTTAGTGTGAGGCCTATCGGGAAATGTGCAAGAGATTCACAAGAGATTGAGGGAAACAATGTTATCATGATGGTCGAAGGAAAGAGGTCAAGAGGTAGACAACGTACAAAATAGCGTGAGATGTCGTAAACAGGGATGTACAGGCATGAAAATTGCAAGCTCTGGACGCTTTTGAGAGGGTACGCTGGAGAGAATTTGTAGAAGGTTCAGCTCCTTCGGGGAACAGAGGGAGAAGACAAAGAAGGAGGACATCAAGATGAGGAGCGAGGGCTTGTACCGCGGAATGATTGGATGAGGCACTACCTTCTTAGTTCAAGTGTCACGTATCCTCGGAGTTCGGTGCACATGGTCTATTAAAAGTATTTGGGTTTTTAAATGAAAGACCTAGACTTAACAACATGCGTGTTTACTGCTATTCATAACCGAAAAAACGTTCGCTACATCGCGTATACCACTGGGAAGGACTGTGGAGCTAGCAAGTATTTAAAAAGGCAACAGCAGTGACGCGATACATTCAGTTGTAATAGGAAAGCAAAGGTACGAACAGAATAATACATTTCGATATCTTAGTTGAATAATAGGACATAAAAGAGGATAACATCCTTTTCATTTATTTTATTCTACTATACTTTTGTAATTTACGGTGGCAGGGTTAGCATGAAAAGGTTTTTAATTGACCTTGTGTCAATAATGAGCTGTTGATAGATGTATGTTGTCAAATGGACTAAAATGATATAAAACCCCCAAATTAAAGTGTTTAGAAGGAATCAGTAATACGTATTATATTTCAATTCTGGACCAAGGAGGGGAAATGGTTAAAATTATTGACACGGATCCTTTTAACCCATGTGTAATTGTGTCGGAAGTCGTTTGAGGGTTGAACAGGTTTTGGATATGCACATAAATGATACCAGATATTTGGCCCCAGATTTGAAGTACAGTTCTTATCCAATACTCTTTTTCGAAATGGCGCGTGCAAGCTTATGTTTTGGAGTCTAATGAGTGGAGTTGAACATGAAATCTTGATAGCAGAGATAGTTTTGTTGGTTTAGATGGGTATGATGATGATGGATTTGTAGTTTTGTTTTGTGTTAGAAGACTGTACTGAAGGATATTTTATCGGGAGTGCGAGGGATTTATAGACTTGATTGCAAGTCGTGTTTGTTTCATGCCGGTGGTTTTGGAAATGTGCATGTGGTATTCAGTGAGAATAGTGGTATTGTGTTTATCACTGTATTCAAGGATAATGTAATAAGTGTGTTATTTAAGAGCTTGGTTTTGAGCATGTGCTTGTGGTCTATGGTTATGTTGTAGTGGTGATATCGTTACAGTCTCGACTTTATGTGGAGAATGGCGTACAAATATGCACACAATGATTTGTTCTGATCGTCCAATAAATATCACAATCGGAGCAATCTAGTTGCGTGAATCAAAGTTGTGTTTGCCCCATAATATATGTTTCTGGAATGTGAACTTGCTTCTTGAAGTTTTTTTTAACATTTGCACACTCCTGTTTAAGGAACGCCGCTATCGTTTTAAACTTTAGAATGCTTTCTCTTCTGTTCTGATCTGTAATTTGGGATATCGAATTGCTTTTATGATAATGTCTATTCTGTTAATATTCATTCATGATAAGGTCCATCGTCAAGGGTAAGGAGGCATTATTTACTAATATGACTCCTATTGATGACAGCATGCTTCCCCATGAAAGTTTTCATTCTCTCCTCTAACTGACAATATTGGAATTCTCGGGGGAATACTTTCTGTCGCTGTATCACATATCCTCGCAGGAATTTTTTACCTTGCTCTTTATTTCTCAAACAATGTTTTATCTGCTATATCTTTATCATGGAAACGTCCTCTGCACTTTAAAACGCTATTGCTGACAAGATGATTTTGTACCAATAAATTTGGGGGCGTAAATTGTGATGATTTCGCCCCGCTCTCATGTGTTCACCGAACAGTGCCATAGGAATGCACTGCATTGCGCATTTTTAACAAAACAATGACAAATTAGGCCGGTCTCCTTTTCTTTTAAGTGATCAGACTGAACATTTTGAATGGAGTTTTAATGTGGTTGTGAGTATATTTCTGAATCTGTATTTTGCAGGATTCACAAACTAATCCAGCGCATCATTTTTACATCAGGGCTCCAGAATTCAATTTTGGCATTGGTGGTTAGCAGCAGCTTCTTGGGTTATTGTAGACTTGTGATTTCTGAAAGGTACTGGTGTCTTGTTAAATGTGTCGCACAAAAACCTGCATATAGCAGTAAAATCTCATGTTTATACTGCCGGACTGGTATTAAACCATGACTATTGGTCCTGCAACAAAATTGTGCTCCTCAACCGTAGTGTAAGAGTTAATAACGCCATCGAGTTTACTTATGGGAAAGATGCACCCACTGGAAGTCTGAAAGCCATCATGACATTGGAAACGTAAGGGACAGCACTCTTCAATCTCATTCGAATACACCCAATTCCACAAACTATGGTAAATGAGTGCATCACTACCAAACTTCCTGGCTTACCTGGTTTGAGCTCTCAATACGTGCAGCAAAGTACAAAATCCAATCCACCATATACTATCAGTATCCAGTGATACAGATACCAGAAAAAACCAACTAATACAATATACCGATTTATATAGCAGTTGTGGACTATGAGGAGGCCTTCGACTCGATTTATCACAAGGCGGTCTTTAAGGCGCTAGCACAAAGCGGTGTCGAGGATAACTACATCAACATCCTGAAAGAAGCATATGATGTTGGCACGGCACAAGTAAGAACTGATGCAGCGAGCAGGACATTCTGCATCATGAAGGGAGTAAGACAAGATGACCCACTATCTCCAGTAATGGTTACATCGGCATTAGAAGAAATATTCAGGAGGATAAAATAGATAAAATAAATGGAGACAGTCTTAACAATTTGCGTTTTGCAGAGAGAGCCACTCAAGGCTTTAATTATCAGCAGTTTGGCAGTACAACCGCTCAATGTCTTCAACTGTTTCGGGATCCCCCAAGTGGCAATAGGCGTTGCTGAGAAAAACATGGGTTTGAACAAGCATAGAGGAATTTTGTAGCTGCTTGCTCACTGACACCAACTGCTCAATTTCTATTTATGGACACAACAACTCTAGAATGTGAAGGGCAATACCAAGTGGCAATGCTATTTCTCTCAAGGAATATATATTCCATCTCACTAGATGACATCGTAAGTGCGGCCTTCGTCCTTTACTTACTTAATCGAGGATTTTCCTTGTCCAGCTGCGCTTACCTTTACTGCCAGTTTAAATGACTTCTAGCCCTCATTTGGTAAATTATACTTTTGGCCCATTAGCGTCACATGACACTTTTAACTTGCTTGTATCGAATCGAATTACAGATAACTCACGTATGGACAATTTGTTCCTATAACTTGCATAACAATTCTCTGAACTGCTGGCAATGAAGATGACTTAAACCACTTTTCTTGTACCTGCAATTCTGTGTTTTTTGATGTTTGTCTCGCAGCATCCTGTGAACGACTCAACTTTACATTCGTGCTGTAAATGTTGAATTTACATGTCTAATCACATGTATGTTGCGTTCAGTGGTCTTCAAGAGTATTACCAGCATGCAATTTTCCCTTATGACGTCACTCTGCAAGGAGAGGAAAAAGGCCCCGAGTAATGCCAGCATTTTTTATATAGCTTAGTAGTTTTACTTTTATAGATGCTCAGGAGAGGGAGATTTGGGAACGGAGACAAAAACTTAGGTCTTATAATAGTTGAACGGCCCCAAATCAACAAAAACTACTTACAAAAACTTAGTAACACATTTCGTAGTTCTGTTACCTACTTTTATTATTGGAAACAGTATTTAACATGACAATGGTTGCCTTTGCCTACTCTTGATCACCTCTGACTCACGACGGGCCTCTTATTGTAATCACCTGGCAACGGGACCCGTTATGACTCCCAATTTTAGGGAGTTATGAGGTCCCAATCTTTCATTTTATTACTACTTAAACATTTTTGAGATCTTCTCACGTATTCCATGGGCTTCTTTATATTTTAACACTTTTTCTTTCTAAAAAAACTCATTTAAGGAAACAGTACATGACCATCTATTCAAACCAATATAACACAAAATTATTTGGCCAAAGCTTAATTATAAGAGGTTTCTACTGTCTCCCCATTCTCCTATTGTCCCTCCTTTTACAGTCTAGTCGCGTTGCTTTCTGAGATTCACTTTATTGCAACACCTTATTTCAGTAAGCTTATTAGAAATACTTACCCAACTATCTTATTCTTCCTCCTTGCAATTAAGGATAAAAGAATACCTCTGAGTATACCGAATGCATATTGGCAATAAATGAATTTAGACGTAAGGAAGTTGTTAAATTATATAGCAAAGCACTGCTTCGAGGCTCAACATCCGAGATGAACCGACAACCGTCTTCAAGCAAGGTTGGACCCCCTAGTTTAAAAGGCCGGTAATACAAGCCACTCTTTTCGTTTCTCTCGATAATGTTCCAGACCAAGTTGTCTTCTTTCGGCAAAAGCCTTTATCATATAATTAACCCTGTGCAAGAGAGTGAGCAAGACTAAGTTCTCACCTGTCTCTCAACCATCAAAGTACGGAGGAAGTATTACAACACTTGGTTGAAAGTGAGCTGGTCTACCATACAACATCCAAGCCGCATATAGGAGTTAGAGTAACATACATCAGTGTGCTAATTGTATCTATGTATCTATTGTATCATACACATTTGTACTGATCCGGAAAGCATCGAAGCCTGGCCTGCATAAGTTCCAATTATGTGTATATCAAAAGTGAAACTTTTTACAAAGTAGTTCAGTATTTGAGCGAGAATTCGGATGTAATCGCTGTCCAAAAACCAACGAAATCCTTACGAACAAAAATAGGTAGAAATCACTATTGCATTTAAACAATTCAGAATTGGGGATCAATTAGATCTTATGTGTGCGAAGTAGAGTCAAGAGTGCTCTTAGCTACTATGGGCGCGCCACTTCGTCGTGCCACAAAACGTCAACGTGGTCCAGAGTAACTACGTAGTTAAAAGCAACAACGTACATTTATTTCAAGGCAGGGGGATGCCCAAGTAGAATCAGCCGAAGGAACAATAATATTTTGGGTTATCAAGAAGTATAAGAAAGATAAAAATAGATAAGACAGATATTAAGGATTGAATTTTTTTAGGGAGAGGTGCAGTTTCTCTTCTTTAAACATTAATATGTACAACATATATTGCTTTTCAATTCATTTACATGAACCTGGAATCTATGACACAAAATCGACACTTCGCAATATACATGGCTAACTACAAATAGGAAATTCGACCCTCTTACGAAATGCATAGGAACGTATTTATCAACCCATCGTGGTAGCATTTTCCATTGCACAGACCAACGAGGGGAAATCAAAGTTAGTGACATATAGAAGGTATGGATTCACAAGTGTGGATAATTATGGAGGGGCGCAAGGTAGCCATCTTAGATCGTGGGTGTGTTACTGAGTCAGTGGAAGTAGGGGCAGGAAGGCAAATAGTTTACTTGATCACTCCATCACTAAATCAACGGGGCAGGGATTGAATCTTCAGAGTGTAGAAAGCTTGACTTATACTTTATTCTCCCAGATATATCAAATGAAAGCGTAGGGTAAAATCTACCTCTTCTTATGATATATTAACCCCCCATCCTACCTCTTGGCAAACTGACGGCTGCCCCTTTGCATACCACTGAAAAGTGTTGAGAAATTAATATATGGACGATATAAACCTATGGATAACAACCTGCCTGAACATTGTAGAGATAACCTAAAGTTAACTTTCAATACAATAAAAATCACGTCCATTATTATTTTATTATTCATTTTTAGGGTCATGAAAACCTATAGGGTTTCAATATTTAAAAGTTCCCAAAGCGAGGCTGTAGATTTGAAAAGAAGATCATTTTTATTTTCATTTTATCCAGAGTGTTTATTTTTGCCAGATGCTATTATAGAAAGAAAGAAAAATTTCGGAACATAATTTTTTCGGACATGATCTCTTTATTGTCGGAAGGAAGCTATGTTTTATCCAATGCATATTCAAATTTCAATTCAGTTGTTATGAAAATTTTCAGAAATTTACATCCTCGTCGTAAGTTAACCCGAAATATGACAGCTGCACAATCAGTTTATAAGTTTCTCCAAAAATTTGTTGCCCGAAAGTTTGGTGGATGAAAATTCTTGAGATTGATGTGTATAGCATTAGAATTTTCTTGATATTGTTTTGCGGATGGTTGAAATCAAGTAATATTTTTGCGTTAAGTAACAGAGTCATTGTACTAAACGTTACCAGACACTACCCGCAGCAATCATCTGGAGTGAATGCAGAAAAGTTTCGCATATAATTGAGAATTTGAGAGCATTTTGTAACTTTGAAAATAACATCCATATGAATGATGAGTTTCTGTGCGTATGTTATCAAAAATGCGTAAGGTAAGGACATACATTTTTCTGACAAAGCACAGATTCCTTCGTTTTGATAAATGCAACTTCCAGAGTGGAAATATGAGACAACAAGCGGTTGCTGGTACCCTTAAGGAATACTTTGATACTTAGCACAAGCCTGGTTTGCATTTAAACGTTGGCCAACTTCGGAGTCTCTGTTCGGAGATGTGGACTTTTGCAAACACGACCAGGTGAAATTTCTTTGCGTTTTCTCATTACAGCCTACTCATCTTCCGTGGTTCTTTACTTTTCACGAATTGTACATTCGCTTTTTAAGCTGCAGGAGAATTCGTAAGCCAATAAGTTTTATGTTTGATAGGTAGCACATCCCAGCGTGTATATTCATGCAAAATTAAAGTTTTCTAGTAATGCAAGGGAGAAAAGAGAACTTTTGCCTTTCCTATACGACATAATAAACACGCTGGAAGTCATTTTCTTCTAAAAACACAGAAAATTATTTCATCGTAAATGTCAGTTTCATTTTGCCACTATATGACCAATATTTATCAAAAAGAAGAAGCCTTTCTTGTGTCAGCAAAAATATTCTTACTCGATTTCATTAACATGAGCACGGGAAAGCTTGTTATTTCTCTTTTTACTATGAAAATTAAGATCCATTTATATGCGTAGCACACATCATACCTCCTTTTAATAACTTGTAATAATCGAATGTGCTCAAAGAATAAGAATGTAAATAAATAGAAAGCTGTCCAGTAATTTCTAACTATCGAAATTCCGAGACCTGTCTGTTTCTGTAATGACGATAATTACAGTCGCGGCTTTTCACATTTAAAAAAGCGCCTTTATCTTTTAAAATGCCTTAATTTAGTCTTTCTAGAGAAAATAGACGTTTCGACAAGAGTGTTTGTATAGTTCTAATAACATCATAAATATCAAGGCCTAGTCTACAATCGATGAAGAACGATTTGTAATGTGTGGGCGTGTTCGAGTTGGATAGAATATCTGAAGGGAAATTTTGAGATCACAGGGGATAAGATTTCTGTCGATACAGCCATCATAGTCTTTCAATTAAAAGTGTATCTCTCCAGTCAATGAAAGTTGATAAAAGAGTTTCTTTCGCTAATAGAAGATGAAAATCTTGATTATCAACATGCAGCAAGAAAACTCTGGCATTTCAACTCTCTCTTCGAGTACCACTATTTCTCATTCCATAATAGCTTGCGTTCGTCTATTCTGAGAGTACAGTAAACACCCGCTCATTTGAATACTTATCAATTAGAGTGCAACAAAATTTCGATCATTTGCAGATTCGAATAAAGTAGTAGCTCCCTTGTGAGCTCAAAATGGCGGTTGTTTACTGTTGCTAAAGTAAAGTAAACTTGCTCTCCATTATGACCACTGATCTCTAAAAAAGACTGGATCGAGCTTCCCATTGTTTCCAACTACGAAAAAGTGTAGTCACGAGTACT
>JAAAKL020005408.1:0-19360 GCA_010016065.2 Carybdea cf. marsupialis auct. non (Linnaeus, 1758)
CGTAGAGGAGCGGTGAGACTTGCAAGTCGAGGTGAGAGCCTATGTAGAAAATTGGCGAGACCTAGGAATGACTGAAGTTCCTTTGCTGTGGTAGGCAGCGGCATCTCTTGAATAGCGACAACCTTGGCAGGGTTGGCACCAACACCATCTTTGCCGATGAGGTGGCCAAAAAATGGGATTTCATGTGCTCGTACAATTAACTTGTCAGCATTAAAACGCGGGCCTTTGAGTCGTGCATGCTCGAGAACTGCTTGTAGAGCTTGGTCGTGATCGTGGCCGTCTTCAGAGAAACCAATGATGACAAGATCATCGGCAATACCAAGAACATTTGGGATATCACCAAAGGTTGAGTCTACGGCTCGCTGGAATTCACCCTGAGCACAGGAAATTCCCATTGGCATTCGATTAAAGCAGAATCTGCCGAAGGGTGTATTGAATGTACTCAGGTCGGCACTGTCATTGTCAAGTTTCAAGTTCCACTATCCTGACCGTTCATCGAGGATACTGAACCATTTTGCTCAATGAAGTCTGCTTAGGACATCCTCAAGTGTTGGGTGACGTAGTGAGGGCGCTTAATAGCCTTATTGAGATCTTTTGGATCTAAGCATAGGCGCAGTTTTCCGTTCTGCTTTGTCACTCAGAGGCAGCTGTTCACCCAGTCGGTGGGGTATGTGGCCGGTGAAAGGATTCCTTGACTAACCAGACAATAAAGCTATTCTTTTAAAGGCTGCCGTAGGGTAATGGGGACACGCCTCGTGGGGTGTATTGCTGGTGGTACATTTTGGTCAAGAGTGATTTTGTATGTACCTTCAAAGCAGCCTATACCTCCAAATACATCAGAATATTTTTGTAGAATTGTGTCTCTAGCATCTGCGTCTTGATGTAATGAAAATGTGTTCGTTGTTGCACTGGAGACTTCAACTGGAAAGTGCAGAGATACCAATCCTAAGGTACGGCAGGTGGGTAGGCCTATAAGGATAGGACCAGAAGTTTCTGTAACATAGAAACTGGCAGGGGTGAATTTATCATTACCGAGAATCCCAAGTCTGCAAGTCCCTTTCAGGTCAACATCATTGCCGCCATAAGCAATGATTCTGACGTTTGATTTTGTCAGGGCACAGAGTGGCTTCGATGTGGTGTGTTCATAAAAGGTTTTATAAACTGTATATGGCATGATGTTGCCCTTGGCACCAGTATCTACTTTGCACTGAAGCAGTTGCTGATATTTTGAAGTTCCAATAGTCAACGGGACAAAAGCTTGTGTTGCATCAGCATGAGTTGAAGACTCAACAGCACCTATGTTGATCATGTCAAAATATAATTCCTCTTGCTGGGGCGGTACTTCTTGTGTCTCATGGACTTTTCGATCCTGCTCTGTTTTTGCTGATTGTTTCTTTGAATGACAGACATTGGCCCAATGGTTAAGCTTTCCGCAGAATTTACAGTTCGAACCCCTTGCTGGACACTCCCCTTTAGGGTGGTTCCGGCCACAATTATTGCAAGTTCAGCTGGAGGTGGACCGTGATGAAGAAGTGGGAGGTTAAACAGTGTTGTGATGTTGTTTGCTTTTATTGACATAACTAACTGCCACACTGTCCTCTTTTTGGCCACATATTACTTGTACATGTTGGAGGGTGGCTTCTTCAGTTCTTGCAGTTTGAAGGGCCTTTTCAATTGTCAGTTCCTTTCCCTCCTTTAGGAGAGAGGATTGTACCGATTTAAGGTGAAGCCCAAATATAAAGAGATCAACTAATAGGGTCCTTTCTACAAGAGGATCATATTCGCATTGTGTGATAAGTTCCTTCAATCGCTTCAGATAAGCATCAGCAGACTCTGAGGGGGACTGGGAACACCCTAGAACATGGAAACGGGCAACACAAAAATGATTCCGAGGATGGACATAAGCTGCAAAATGAGACATGTAAGCCTGTGAGCTTTTGCGTTCGTCAGCAGTCAATGTAAATGTGTCTGCTATATCCTGGCCATCAGTGCCTGCCCAGATAAGTAAATAATTAATTTGGACATCTTCAGATATATCCTTAAGTGGACCATTGAAATATAGATTGCATGCACAAAGAAACTTTTTCATAGCACCATCTCACCATCGTCGTGAGAAGTCCAGTCCATAGTAGGAGGCAGGAGCGAAGCAGACGCCATTTCGTTTGTGTGCGTTTTACACTAAGAAGGATCGTCTTGATCACCTTTGCTGAAGTGCAGAAATTAAAAGCTGCATATAAAATGTGGCAGGTCGAATTGGGGTTACTCTGGACAAGAGAGGAGCCCAATAACACAATGAAGGATAGCAACAATGTAAGTGTGAGTCTGTACTTACTCTGACACCATATAATGCTCTGTGCAGTGCTTTATTTGTAGTATTTACGAGACAGAGAAAGAAGCATTTTGACTTGATGTTTACACTTTGAATCACGAACACAAGAGAGAGAGAGAGAGAGAGAGAGAGAGAGAGTGTACGAGGCTATTCAAAAAATCTATATCAACTGCAAACAAGGCTAGAAATGTCACTAAACTATGATGGGATCAGATATCATAACACATACATTCTGATAAAAGTGCCTCTTTCATGTCAGCAAAGGTTAAGAATTTCATGAGTAGTCATGATGTAGCTACTAGTAGAACACTCCATACAACCCTGCTGCCAACTGTCAACATGAACAGTACACCAGCATTATATGAAAGACTGTATCTTTTGCTTTAAAGTGCAAAGGTCTAGAAATGAAGCATTGGGAAAGTGTACTGTCTGACCCACTTCATTCTAAGGTCACTGTTATGTATGAGTATCAATTGCTCTCCTAATGAATGCTTCTTTGCTTACCAGCATTGCTCTTCATCTGGTTACTCCCCACCAATGTGGCCTTCTGAACCAGGGCATGTATCTCGAAACATTCAAGCTCTAGCAAATGCGACTCCCTTGTCACAGACTTCATCAAAGCCAAACCTCAGGAAGCCCATGCCAGATTCTCATGTGGCACTGAGTCAACAGTATCTGTCAGAGAACGTGCACCACACTGTCGGGCACCTGTTAATTGAGGGCATGAGTAAGGTGCTACTATGGACAAGAACACAGTGTAAACTACTCCAGATACCTTAAAGAAAAACAATGACTTTAGTACATCTGTAGTAGAGCACATGTTATAATCTGAAATTGATCAGCCACAGCATTCATCCTGTCTAGCAACAAAACCAGTACAACATGCTGAATCAGAAGGGTCTCGCCCTCTTTCTGAAGTACCTCCACCTCAGCGTTCAAGTCCTGTCAGGAAACCTGACGTTTTCTTCACTGGGGAGAATGTGATGATTTAATGATCATTGTGAAATCTTGTTGTGCATGACTGCTGTTGAAAATCCTTCGTTGTTGTATTTTATCATGACTGTTGATTGCCATTTTCTGTATTTGTTATTGTAGGCAGTAGTTAACTGTATGACTGGAAAAGCATAGTACTAGCAGTCAGAAACAACTGGGTCTTTATTTCAGTACAACTACCCGAGCCCAGTTTAAGGGAAATGAATGGTGTAAAAATGGTACAATTATATAGCATTATCATTATGACTTAAATGTCATAAATTTTCCTTCAATAATATGTCTGTTGTGTTCAGTATGTGATCTGTGGTTCATAGTACAGTATTCATAGCATACATATTGGACACATCATGTACACGCTATGACACCTTAGTACTGTCCATCAGAAATAGATGGTTTTGTTGAGTACCCGTACCATACTTAACTCTTGGAATACATACTAAAATTAATACCATTAGTACCATTAGAGGCCAAGGAATTGTCATCCTGTCCCTTTACTCTTAGGATATACACCACTTTAATTACCCCTATTACCCCAACGTCACCCTTTTTCACCTACCTTCTTGTATTGTATTATGTCTTCTCATATTGCACTGTAAACTAGTATATGCATAATTGTATGTGTTTTAACTTGTATACAAGTTCTGTACATTTATCAGTTCTTGTTTAATATTAACATAGGTCTTTGAGTACCTTGTTTCCTAGTGGTTTATTACTCTACCTGATGTAAAATTCCAAGATTACTTGCATCTTGGCACATTGGTAAGATTATCTGAATCCAACATCATACTCACTGCATCTTTATCTCTATGTTAAAACTTTGTATAAGCAAGCATGTCTTCCACGATTCCAGTTCAGTTGAAAGTTTTCAACAATCATCCAGTGTCACCAGTTTTATCATGTTTCACATTGTGTTGATTATATTTTCAAGCTGTGTACAATTCACCCCTTTGTTATCATCATCTTGGAATAAAAAAGCTCTCACATCACCAAAGGCAAAAAACTGCCACAAACCAACCCTGGTATTTTGGTCTCATAAGCAATCAACCTTTACATTTTGAAGCCAAACGTGCTTATTCATCACATTTTCAAACCCTGATAATGCCTTGAGCGTATATATTTTGATGTCAGATTTGATTGGGCATGCCTGGAGCTGTAGTTCATCAAAAATAAACCAACCATAGAAGAAGATGGGTGGATATGTAATGATAAATGTCTTATTTGTAGCTTGTTCAGTTGGTAGCAGGATCATACCCAAGGGTCAGAGTAAATACCCCACCTTTATGATGGTGACACAGATGTCAACATGTAATGGACTGCTATGAACAACAAGAGATAAATCTTGTCACTGATAACAAAGTAAAACTAGCATTCCAGAATGCATGTTACAATGTGGTTACTGATGACCTATGATCCTGCCACATTCCAGGCCTAACTGAATATACTCATATGTCTGGATTTATTCAAATTCAGGCCCCACGATATTGTTTACTCACGACAAACAGATTTGTGGTTGCTGTGTTGATTACATATGAAATTGCTGTCCACTTATAAATACTCTTATGTACAGATTTTGATATATAGGCCTAATCTTTTGTTACTCATCACATTGGTGTACCATGACTAATGTAACAGTTATCGGGGCTACAACTAACTTATTTACTATTCCATGCATGATTTGGAAACTGTAAAATACAAATTTTAGCTGCCATGGTCTAGTGGATAAGTTCCTTGCCTTCACATCAAGAGGGTCTACAGGGTCAGGGTTCAAATTCTGAAAGGGCCATTGCTGAAGTCAAGACAAGCATCTGGTCTTAAAGTGCTCTATGCCTCAGTAATAAGTCCAATGTACATGGGTACCACCATAGCCCCTATAAAGGGGAGTGCACTGCGTTTAAACCAATAAAAATATGTTCATATACATATATTCCTGCTATTCTAAGAGTTTTGATGTAGTATTGCATTCCTATTACAGTAAATATAGATACTAAACCTACCTGTTTGGTTGATAAGTAATGTTGATATTGCAGTATTTCCTCTTCTTGCTGAAAAATGCAGAGGGGTGCTCCCATAAATATTTGTTATATTTATTTGTGCACCTTTCTGGATTAAGATCTTTGCACTATCAACACTGTTGTATCTAATAAGAAAAATTAATAATTTACATGTTGTTTTTCTTCACCTTTTGCAGATTCAAACATTTAAAGTAATCGGCAATTACACAAGAAAAACCAAAGAAGATGACAGAGCATGAGAAAAGATTGCTCTAAATTAAACTAAACAAAATTTGAAGTAACTATCAATGTGACAGTAACAATTTCTCAAATGTATACAAAATAATTCAAAATAATCTCCCCAAAACTCATAAGAATTAGGATGACATCTGGTGAGGAAAAGTTTTGTCCCATGGGCAGATGATCAGCTCTTTAACCTTGGTTGGTAATCATCTGGAGATGGTGTCTCCAAAAAAACACTGGTTGGTGGTTAACCATGTACCATGGGCCTTTTAACGGTCTCTCTCCTCAGATTCATGTGAGTTGGTCAACTTTTTGTTGACTGCTCCTCTGCATTCAGGAGAGTGAATGCTGGAAAATCTTTTAATCATTATACTTTCAAAAATTAATGTTAATCATAACTGTGTAAACAGGTCTGGAAATACCATTGAAGATAGGTAGTGAAAAGCTTTTCAATGTTAGCTTCACTAACATTAGAGGCTTGAGAACAAATTTTGATTTCTGTGAATCATTCCTTATTTCTTCTTGTCCTGATATTCTGGCTCTGTCAGAGATTAACCTTGACACCAGCATTGACAATGATCAGTTAATTGTCCCTGGTCATCTTCTTATCTCTTTAAGGATTTAGCTGTTCCTATGAATGGTCTTGGTATTCATGTTCGTGATAGTATCCCTATGATTCACTCTACCACTTATCTTTTTTTCTTATATCATTTACCTTAAAAGTTGGTAGGTCCTATTATTGAATGAGTGGGGTATCAGTTGTCTCGAGTCAAATCAAAACTGAATGGAATGTAGAATCTTATAACCAAATTACATACTATAACGAACGAAAGATTGTCTAGAAGTCACTAAGGCAATCAAACATGTATTCTAAAGTGTCCCACACACAGGTTTTTTTAAATATTCCAGGAAGCATAACCTAACAAGTAGCAATTTCGTCTAGATCCACTTGTCTCAAGATTCTCCTTATCAGTGGCATTCATAGTTTTGGAAAGAAGACTAAAATATTTATCCTTACCATTGACTAAACCTCTATAACGGTCACAGGAACGGCCTTCACGAACGTCGCTAAAACGACAACAACTAATTAAATTACTTGTTACTTCTATTTAGCACCTAACGATTCATCCTCAAGAAGCAGCATTATGATGTCCCAAAGTATCTCCAATCACTAGCAATTGAGAGACGATACGAGCCCGTTTTCAAGTTAGCATTCACTAAAAATGGCATTTTCGGAAAAGTACAAAACCTCGACGTCGTCGTTGCCAGGTCAAGATTACTCTTCAGAGAATAACAAGGTACCACTTTTGTTTCAATTGTAGGATTGCATGAGAACTGACTGGCAATTTAGGTAGTAACAACAACAGGCCGACTGTGGACCGACAATTACATTACACCGCTAAGTTGTCAAGTCTAACAGTCGAGCTGCTTGCAAAAACAAACATGTACATTCAGCGTTGCTTATGGTAAACAAGCTTGTACTGTGTAAAGAATTATTGACTAGATTGAGCTTACTTGGCTGCAAAATGTAACGGTGTATTATCATCTTCTCCTTTTTGATCAATACAGGCTTTGTTGTTGACCAAATCCTCAACAATCTCCTTGTGATTGTAACGAGCTGCGTGGTGTAACGCTGATGCTCCTTCAGCATCTATGATATCGATTACTCTTGAAAGGTAATCAAACCCTTCTTCAAGATATCTTTTAATAAGATCCCGTACGACATCTACGGCTCCATCTCTGGCTGCTTGGTGCAGTGAGTAAACACTACAAGAATCGTCTGATAAACTTGTTGCACCAGCTTCAGATGGGGCAGGAAAGACATCGACAACTCCACTCATGTTGCTGATACTGTTGTTACTCAAATGACGTTGTTTCTCTGTAAGAGGATTACCATCTCCATCGGATGAATTTGCAGCTGTCTTAGTTTGGTTTTTCATGCTAAGCAACTCCATTTTATCTGACATGGTAACGGCCAATCGTCTTGCTTTGAGCTCGGAGTTACTGAATACAAGGCTTATGAACAAAGAGCATGAACTATATGACCATACGACCACAAACCTACTCTTTCTGCAGTTTATGAATAACTGAACTACGTCTTACTATTACTCGGAAGTCTCACGTCTATAAATTATTGATATCAAATATATCTGTCCATTCCCAGCATCATCAGCACATGTTCTGGATTCCAAAACTATGTAATCTCAAGTTAAAGTAAGCCAATGTAATACATTGAATGTATAAAAAATGAAGGTGTTAAGCAAATGGAACTAATCGAGTGGAAGTACTAGTGCTATTAACAGTTGTGTCAACACGGTCGCTAATGACTCATCCAGATCTTGAAGTACAGTGCAGTAGCACTGAAGAAAACAACAACTCATTATGCTTGGGTGAATGCAAAATACTTGAATAAATCGTGTAGTTTCCGTAGCAACTTTTGTGCCTACATTTGCGTGCGCATGCAGTCAACGGCGTTCTCAAACTTTTAAACGTAATAACATCTTTCTCAGCATTTGATTATCACTTCCTCATCCTACTGATTAGTGAACGTTCGGTATTTCTTCCTCAAGTGAGTTCGTGTTGCTTACACGGAGTCCGGTGGCAATCAATACGTTCGATTGCCAGATTCCGGAAGCGATGAAGCAAGGAGTCGAGGCGGAAGGTAGGAGACGTTCCGTCTGTAGTGACACAATATCCAAACAGTAGACATCCCAAATTTCTGCAGCGTCCAAATCTGCCCATAACTAAATTTGCGCAAGTTTTGCTCTCCACAAAATACATAGAGAGTTCACCGCATTCAAAGAACTGCATTTCAGAAATAATCGGCCAACACTGAAATTTTATACGAGAAATCAGTTTTCGGAAAATTGGGAATGGAAATCGCAAAATACCGTGGAAGGCTAACCGATGGATAAAGTGGTAAGCTGTGTATTTGTTGTATTTTCTTTCTTCATTAAAGGAAAGAGAAGGAGACGAAGCCATGGCAATGCACAACACTATCGAGAACGTCAGAGAACCGTCCAACAGCAACAACGGGGCCAGATATGTTAAACATTGTCAGGCCAATCGCAATGGCCAACGAGTTTTCAGAGGTAGACATGAGCCTCCAAGTAATCCCTTATTTGTGCTGATGTGGTTCAACTAAAAGACAATCTATCGACTATGATGTTCTAAATCGAGCTTTAAGTTATTGAGAGTCAAGAATGAATCAAAGTGACGAAAATTGAGGGAAAACTCAAGCTTTTATCTGGATTCCTTCTTGGAGGAGAATGAATATTTCCCCATCTTGTTTACCGCTGCTCCTAACATTACTCCACCATTCCTCACTGCAGATTGTATCTTCAGCTCTTCAGCTAGACCCTAAGACTTCTTTACTGCCTCTTCACGAATTGTGTTTTCACGAAGGACAATGCGGGGAGAAATGATGTCACAAACAACAAATTTTGCAAATACACGTCTTGGTTTTATAAGAAACATGATTTTAAGAAACATGAGGCTCGGATTGCCTAAATTTAATGAGACATTTAAGAAACATTGGCAGGCTGAGTGAAGCAAAGAAGGAACTTTTTCTGTAAATTAATGTTTAGCATTAAACTGAAAATACATATACATCATTTTGGAAACTAGTCAACAGACATGGCATGATTGATGATATCAAAGATATTTTTATCACCATCTCCCTTGTCTACTTCTATCTCTTTGAATGAGTTATCATCTTCAATATCATAATCTTGAAGTGACTATTCTGGCTGGGAAGAAAGAGCAAAATTATCACTTGGATCAATCATGGTAGGGGTGGTACATTATAATTTGGAAGACCTTCGGGTTGGACCATATTATCGTCCGTACCGTCCGCTGTGAGCAAACATCCATATTTTTGAAACAAGTGACCGGCAATAGTGGTCAAACTCGGTATCAGTTAAACTTTTAGGGTCAACAAGTTTCGTCTTTCAGATGCAGAAAAATTATGGTCAAGGCCATACCAATTGGCTGTGTTTTTCGTCTGAGTCCAGCGGATTGTAAAGCTCCTGTCTTATTTTCACCTTGAGTACCTCCGCATAACCAGCACCAAATGGTTACCAAATGTCAGTTGCACCAGGAGCTCCATACCAGCAGACACAATTGAGGTTTCCAACAGCTCCTTTGAACTGGTCACTTGTCTGGCTATTAAGATTGTCAAGAAACAAGACAAAACGTTCTTTGACAACAGGCATAAGTGTGGTCTCCACCCATTCAAGACAAAACTCCGTATCAGCACATGCGTTCTATTGGAAAAAGGCATCTATATCTGGGTGCCATGAGAACTTTTCAGCTTCAGAAATTTTCTTACCCATGCCTCGAAACATGAGACCAATCTTTGTTTGTTCTGTTTCAGGACGAAAACAAATTTGCGAAGTGCACTCTCGTTCCTCCAATACTGACCTTGGCTGGCTGACCCAAACATTTTCTGCATTCTTTGGCTCAATATATTCATAAGCTGTTTTAGTGTCTATCACAAAATGAAGTGGGGACTGATCCAAATTTTATCTTTGTTCTGGCATGAAGCCACCTAAAACCGGATGGTAGTTTCTACGACTGTTTCCAGTTTTGACAAGACGTTCTTTCAGAGTGGAATGTCATTTTGCGATGTCAGCCCGAAACTCTTCTTTCGCTGTTTTTGTTTTTTTCTTTGCACTCTTCTCAGTTTCAAGTGCTTCCGTTTGATAAAGCTTACAAAATGTCTGCGCTAGGACCTTACTGTTGTTTGCGGTTGATCATCCGTGCTTTACTCTATAGAAAATGAAAATCAATGCGGTGTCCTTTGTTTCATTCATCAAGAAAAAGTTTCTCGTTTTCATCACGAAGAACATTATACTTTACAGTTGGTCTGACTTTGAAAAGCTGTTTATTTCCCTTGACTGCAGCTTTATTGATTATGTATTTGTTCTTGAGCCAATCAGAAATTTGTGAACGATTTGCATTAAACTGTTGGTAGCATCTATTGGTTTTTCTGCTGATGTAACCGCAGTAATTGCTCTCGCTTTGAACCCATTCGCTATTAATTTCCGTACTTCTCGACCACGACACTTTTCAACTCGTTTTAAAGAAACCTGGTCATCAGTTGTTGATGAATGGACAACAGTTAAGGATTAATCAGCTGTTGACGGAGTAGAAAAGGTTGAAGATTGTTCTACTGTTTGAGCTGTTGATGGTTCAGTAGATGATAATTTGGTTGAAGAAGACTTGTCACCATGCTTGCACAATAAATACACAGAAAGCCCTTGTTGGTTTGCAAATCGCTGTTTGCAGAATTCACAGTTCAGTTTAAAATACTCTTCAGGCAAAGCCAGTGGTACATCGACAACTGTCTCTTTTCCCCGATGAATAACAGATTTGGTATATCCAAAGGCAGCAAGAGTCGACTGAGTTTTCTTTAACATTTTGATACGTCTTGTTTGATTATCCACAACAAAGTATGCAGTATTCTGATTCTTAAAAGTAAATAAAAGGCTTTGACAGTGAACACTGCATTGGCTTCGTTTACGTTCTTTCTTGTTCTAAAATAGAAACTTGCATTGGAATGGCAAAAACGAATTTTCTGTGGAAAGTTTAAATTGAGGTACATGTACTTTTAGGAAACATTTAAGAAATATTGCAGGCTGAAAATATGAAAATATTAAGAAACATTCTGGCTCAACTCAAACTTTATGCTTCTTTTACAAAAAAAAAACGTGTAGTACAATTTGACTTAAGATATCTAACGGCAATCCTAGAATTGTCTGTTTCCCAAAAATATTTTAATCTTACAAAATCTCTTGTCAAGACTATTTTAATTTTCCTGGATCCCAAAGTTAGGTTGCAGTATCAAATAAAAATGTCTTGTTAGAGAGATTCAAAACATTGAAAACTAATATCTTGTTGTTGGAAAGAAGGTCTCCTCTCGAATGTGACGGTTGATATTCTTACTACTAGGGCAACAGAAACATTGAGAATTTTTTTCACAATTTATTATTTTTCAAAATTGTGTCGTCGCACTTTCCCTTCGCATAACGATCTGATTCCTGTCTGCAATACTCTCCTCTGTAGACTGTCTACACTGGTGCATTTGAAATGACAGTGTTTCCCTCCTTTGAGAGCCCCGATTGCAGATTCCTGGGAATGTTTCAACTTCTGCTCGTGATAAAATCCTTATTTGATAACTCATCCGAGTTGGATTTTTGGTTGGGTTGTAAAGGATCTTCATGGCTTCCATTAGTCTAGCCCAATCTGCTTACATTATGGAATTTTCTTCAGGTTTAGCAAGTTAACAATCTGAATACAGACGATTAGAAGGGGACATACCCAGCATAGCAACCTTGTCATTTGAGCTCCAGGGGTTGCGGACCTCGTCATGTTGCTGGAGAGAAGGTTCAGGGTCTGGAGTTCTTGTTACTCGCGAAGGCGCCTTCCATCTTTCTAAGGCTGTATCCAATGACACCTTTGGAGGATCAGGATATTGAGGGTTGCATCTGCCACTATTCCAAGACCGACTACAGCCCTGCTATTTTGTAAAGGTAGGCAATATGGAACCAGAGATTATGAGACACAGTTTCATAATCTTGGATGGGGCTCTCAGGTTGTGCAAGTTATCGTCACCAATTTGAAAATATCAAACGTATCGTTTTTGATCTATTACTAGTGGGTTCGTTTTGATCTTCTACTAGTGAGTTACTAAATCCCCCAAATGTACAGTATACAGGTATTGTATCTAGAAACTAAGGATATCAAGTAGCAACAGCAACAACAACACTATAGATCGTACAATCTAAACCTGTCAGCTTGTCAAGCCACATTCAACTTCACACAAACATGCAGGGGACACGCAACGAAGAGTCTTGGGGACTAGGGCCGTCCTACTTTTTTTACTATTTACCTAAATATTACTTATGTTGGTTTTGGCGATCTTTTGTTCTTTCAAACTTGCTCCCTCCACGTTAAATACCTTAGCGGTGGACCTGTACCACGTGTCGGATCAAAAGTTGAGAAAGAAGATCTAGATCTCGCAACAACAAAAAAATTCATTCACTTTTTGTCTTAATTTACATAGCAGATCCTATGTGGATTTACAAGAAATTATGGTCGTAAATTGGCTTCTAAAAAAGAAAAGATTTGAGCAATGTATTGCTGTTGTTCCTTTTGACCTTTTCAAAAACACGAATCTCATATATATGACAGAGGTTTTCAGCCTACCATCAAAAGTATAGTCACACCATAGATCTAAATGGAGCAATTTATTCAGATCTATGGTCACAAGTAGATCTTCCAATAAGTTCTGTTTGCGGTTTCTTAACACCAGTCTTGTCTAAAGGAATCTGTTCCCTCAATTTCCCAAAATTTCCCTAAATTTTAAGCCCTAAAATTTGAAATAGTCTAAAGTCAATCGCTTCAAATGTAAAATAGAAAAGGAACCTTTTGAAAAGTTCTTAAAAGGAGAAGGGAGTCCTTTCATCTACTATCAATTCTCCTCTAAAGTCGTTTTCGGTGTTATTTAAATGTTATCAGCCTAGTAAGCTAAGTAAAAAGCCCTTGATGGCAGAAAGATCTGTTCAAATCTGTTTACTGCTATCCCAGAAATTTTCGACTCATCAGAATGTCTTGACAAGTTTTTATTGTAGGTTTTTTGTTTGTTAGAGTTTTTAGTAATTATTCTTAATATTTTTTGCATTATTTACTTACAAAATATTTTGTGTATTCGATGCAAATAACAATTTCAGGAAACTACGTTTAAAGTTACAACCCGCTTAGCTATACTTTGAAAAACATTTTCGGTGTGACTATTAGTGGACTCGACTGTATTCTTATAAACAACTGCAGATTCATCTAGTATTATCCCCTGAGAGGGACTAGAGTTCCTATTGGGAACTACAGGGACGCCGCCATAATATTTAATAGGAGGTAAGATTGTCTAAAATTTGTCCACCATAGTATAAAATACTTATTTAGCAAAAAAGTAGGGAGCTTCACTCCTACCCCCAGTGGCGCCTTGCCTGAACTATTATACGATTTGGCAACGCCAGGAAGCAAAAGATGGGTGGATAATATTTCTCGACTTACTTTATTAGCTATCATGTTAACTTGGCTTGCCGCGCGCTGCGGTTAAAGATCACAAACCTTCAACCACTGTACTTATTCTCTATTGTCATCTGAAAAGCATAATGTTTGCAGGTGACGTTCTGATGTTTACTTGAAGTAAAATTACTAAGGCTGTATTGACATAATCAGCTGCATTATCTGCTCTGTATGTCCTATTTTCAGTTTCGTAGCAGGGTGCTAATTTTATACTAGTAATGACATTTCCAAGAAATGACCTAGGTCCAAATTATCGATAACATGTTTATTTTGACTCATTGGTTATTTAGAAGTTCCAATGAATGATTACTAGATATTCTCGAGCATAGACACACGGGCCAGGGGAGCATGTAGGCACGGTCTCCAAGTTCTGGAAAGGTGAAACTCGGGCAAAACGATCTCCTATATACGACCAAGATTGGGTAATTGTCCGAGATACTGGTATTCATTTAATGTCATAGGCCAATATCTAACTTGGAACTGTCAAATGAAAATTTGCAATATATTCTAGATCTAAAATTCGGGCAGAAAACGTTATACCTCCCTAAGTTGAAATGGTCCAGTGCAAACGTTCTCGAATATGGGAGGTTGTGTAAGTGCTTCGTATTGCCATGGCTTCTTCTTAATGCTGATGGCAAACAGCCTTAACCAATGTCAATCCAGAGATTATTCAAATTCCCTCCATCTACCGTCTCACTGCTTCGTGTAGGGTTTTCCCCTTAATGTTACTTCTATTTCTGCAAATGTTTCTACCTCCGATGATACTGCGTCCCAGTATCCCAGTTTAGCGCAGCGCACAAGCTTCAATGCTTTCAATGCGGTTTGTAATAAACTTTCTTAATTTTTGCTGTTCGTCTAGCACTTTTCCATTCCTTGCTTTTTCAGTCGAGCGAGCCTTTACGACCAGTGGCGGGTCGTGCCCGAAAATGCAGGGTGTTCACTTCATTTTCACATAACAGAAAATGTATACACGTTGGTAGATTTGTAAATTTACAATGCTAGGCGTAAGCAGGCCCGTGGCTGTGGGGAGGGGGCACTGGGGCATTGTCCCCAATTGTCAGGGTTGTAGGGACATTGCCCCCTGAGCGAGTATTTGTGTCAAAGTCAGTGTCCGATTGTTAGACCCCGTTTATACGAGATCGGATCCATCTGGGATCCGTACTCGTTTTTGCAGGCTTTTACACGGGTACGGATCCAAGATCGACAGGCGTTTAGACGAGATCGGATCCATTTGGATCCGCTTGAAAGCGCATGCGTGGAAATAGTTTTTAAAATTGTGCGGGAAGAGTAGACCTGCTCAAGTTGTTTGATTTGTTATCTGATACAGCTTTAAGCACTGTTCTACCCTTCGTCTGATCAGTTGCCATAATTGGTGTAAACGCAAGGCCGATCCGCGGTCTTAATCGGCTTCGGGTAATTGATTATTTACTGACTCTGTATTCGAGTACAGGTGTTCTTGTCTATTAGTTCCTTCTTGCGTAATAGAAGCTATCGAGGAAGCAATTTCTAAATACAGGAACTGTGCTCCCCCCCCTCCCCCTGCAATATGCTGCCAGCAGCGGGCTTGGGTGTAAGGAAGCCTTTTCCGTTGCCGCTAATGAAAAGTGTTAGCATGGAGCAGTGGAACTCATCGCAGCAATAGTAAAAAACTGTTTAAGGAACAAAAGCATGTATCATATGACAATATCTTCCCTTCAGCACCAACTAACTTACTTGCTAGATATATTTTAAGTTTCTTAGCGAGATGAATGAATGTTCGCGTAAGTAATTCACAGTATTCATGTTATTGTTGAAGGTCTTAATGTCTCACGCATGCTATCTTTTCATTCAGAAAAGTCACGCTGGGGACCATGTGATACTGGCATCACTGATATCTTGCCTTTATTGCATGATTTGGAACTGATCTATACGTTGCGCGCGTTAGGTTGATTTCCTCCCTGTACCTTAGCTGGGTGCCAAACTGATTTGGAATACCTTGGCTTCGGTCAGTCGCCTTATGAGCCCGAAATCCGCGCCCTGTCAAAATTTGCAAGTTTCTACTACAAACGGTTGTGCCAGAACATCCTGGGTACCACAAGGGTATAGTAGGAACTGAACAGATGTTATGTTCAAAGTAGGGATTCAGAGGCGACGAAACAGACTTTAAACTTAACAAGAAGATGACTTGGATAATGCGAAAAACTGATATGTCCAAACCCCAAAATATAGGTGAGAATTTGTGGGTGTTCCAGGCACAACCTGCACATATGGATGATCCGCCACTTTTTACGACTCTCCTTCAGTGGTATCCTATCGTTACATTACCATGTCACAGATTGTACGTGGCTAAGGACCATACGCAAGGCTTACTAAATAACTTTTTGGCAAATTCAGTAAGCCATCACCATACGTCAAAATCGAGCACAGATTAATCAGCCTCTTCGTTATATCAGAGATTATTAAACTCTGGTGTCTCTTTATACGTTTCATAATCTCTGGTTATATCGAAGTAAGAAGTATGTTTTTCATTAACCTGCTTTTTCGCTGCTCCATTGTTCTGTTGTAGATAAGTGCTATTCTCGAATCGATCTCTTCTTCTCGACTCCTCATGATTCTGAATCCTCTAAAGGGTGCTTTTTCATTGATCGGAATTTCTGTTATTCTTCACAAACTTCAGGAATTTTTGTGGTTGTACTCGATAATTACTTTCGTCTTACAAACCCTCTCTCCTTTCAGGGCAACTCGTTCTAGCTTTATTGTGGAAAAGACGTCTACGTCACGAGTTTTGTTTTCAACAAATTGGTAGTCCTCAACATGCTCTCCACAACCATGAAGCTGGCTTTGCGTAACTTGGGGTTTGGGGTGGCATTCTTTCATAAGGGGGCGGTTTATGAGGTCAGATATTCACGATGGGGAAGACAATCTGAAACATACGGGAAGATGTGTAGCATAAGCTAGTTGAAGGGTGCGCCCCCGAGCTTCGTAGTTGGGAGGAGAACCCGTTATCTCGTTGCAGTGAGGGGTTGAATAAATGAATGGAAGTGCACTTAGAACGATATTTCATTAGCTTCGGGCTGTTATCATATAGGGGAATAGCCACAGCATCGGGTAAAGGATTTGTTAATTTTTAAATGTTTGTTGTAAACGACCTTTCCCACGTTGTGCAAATCTTAACAGCTTAGATAGGAATCGAATACGTCATTCGAACATTTACTGTAACTACTTCTTATAATTGTAGTGATATAATGACACAATCCAGTTTCCAATGATAAGTAAAAAAAAAAGGATCCAGAATGAAGAGGTGTAGTCAGAACTTCTTGAAGATCTTCTTCGTTTTACTCTGCTCCATGTAGGCTCTGTTGTGCAAGTCTGCTCCAAGAAATCAAAAGCTTCTTAGATCTAACTTACAGTAGAAGCAGGGTAATCAAAGACCTTTGAATAGAAAGGCTCATAGTCATTTAGATAAAAGAAAATAGGGGAGGGTACCACAATTTCACGTGTAGGGGGTACATTTACTGTTTAATCAAATCAGAGATTATTAGTTTCATAATCTCTGACAAAATAGAAGAGGATTTAAAACAACCCAGATGGTGTGAGAAAAAATTAAGGTAGCAGACGCAAACCATAGGGCACGGCAAGAAAAAGCTACAATAACTGAATCCAAATCCTACCTGACGCCGCCTTTTGAAATATTATATTAAAATAACATTACGTTAATTTCCAGCATCAACATTTCTGTTTACAACTGTTTGCTTGGCACAAAAACAGATTTTTCCAGCTGGGGATATACTGCAACAGTATTTTGGTTTACATAATGGCTGCTATTCTGCTTACGTTGCGATTAATACGTCCATGAGTTTTGCTATCTATTGCGCCGAAGGTACTTAAGGCGATGTAAAAAATAAAGACGCAATTCAGAACGGGCACTCCCATGGCATTCCTACACAATAATGACACGGAAAGAGGCTGTTATCAGTGAAACTGAAACCATAGCTTCTGAAACCAGAATGATAATCTCTTCAAGTAACTCCCATACATACATTCTTATTGGGCAGCACCCATATCTAATAACTCCACTCCATGAACAATTATTACCAAATTTCGCCCAATAGCCAACAGAACAATAACAAGGCGAGGCCACTCCCACCGTTACATTTTTAATCCTTCTACAGGGGAAATAAGTGTTGAGCCTTCGTCGCTCATTCATTGGCAGCTACACAGCGTATCTTGCTCTACACTTAAAACATGGGATAAAAAGCAAATCTTCATCTTAAAGAACCAACAAGTCATGGTCAATGGTGCATCTATATTCCTTTCGAGCATACAGAGTGCTGAAAAAGCAAAAAACTTGCGCTTCGTCGCGATAACATAATACTTGATAATGCCAGATCGTTGGGCTGCCTTGCAATTTCAAGTACAACAACATAATACTAGACATTCCACCTTGGAATTCCTTGTTCTCTCTGCAGTATTTACCTTCCATGCAGAACAAGTGCATATCAATACATATGGTGCATCAGAAATTATTGGAATTTACGATCAAGAGAAAAAAGGTAGGAATCAGCGTAGGGGTTTGAAAAGCTTTAAATACGAAACATTTACGCAAATGATGCATGGATCTATTGTCTTTTGTCGAAGCCAATATTGGCTGTTTAAAACTTTGGATCGATGTATTGGCAACCATTTAAGAAAACAGAAGTTTAAAGTACGAAAACTGATAAACAAGAGGGCCCAAATACCCTGCCAGGAAGAATACGGGATAATGGCCACAATAGTCATCCTGGAACGCTTCCTAAGTGACTTATAAAGGTAGAATTTTGCTGACAACTTTGAGGTGAAGTCCTTGCTCCACATGGAAGTGCATACTTGAGAAATGATGATCACTTTGGGTATAGAAGACCCTTCCAGTCACTCCAGAATCCAACCCTTACGCTGCAACAAGGTCAGTGTTGTCTCGATCTCATGATAAATCTTAACTTTGCATCGAAGTATATAGGAAGTAGAATCTCGATGTGGAGCAATGCTTATGAAATTTTGGCCTTCGAGAAATCCATCTCAGGATGTTGGGCCATGAACCTGTCAAGGGTTGATTAAAGATATGATACAGAAGATGTTCAAACATAAGAGGAATTTCAATTTATTAACAAAAATAAAAAAACAAGCGGGCGGCTCTTAGATGTTGATCTATACAGAGGAAATACAGTATTTGTGATACAGGTTTTTGATAAAGGGCAATGGACGCAAAACCACCCAACTGTTAAAAATGTAAAAAATGTACCAAACTAGGGTAGTGTGTAAAATTTACAAAAAACCTACCAAATATAGGACAGCAAAAATTACAGAAGTAACAATCAAACAATCAAAAAACAGTGGTTAACTGGTTCGATGCTGGTTTCTTAAGATGCTGAGGACATCAAATCAGGTTTACGCGCCATGAAGCTTAATCACGGGGTCGTATCCTTGGTCTCCATGTAATACCGGTCTTGGAACAACGTGATGAAATTTGAGGCTCGAATCACTCATTTTTAAAATATCTTTTAAGTAACATAAAGGCCCATGTGAAAGCTAATAGTTATCTTTATAATGTGCACCCATTTAAGTACGAACATTCCGTTCTGTCTCTAGTAAGGGAAGAGGCGGGAGTCCTGCAACCTGGTGCAATTGGAAGTCTACGTGTTACACACAAAACCCTCCTTAAATGGCACAAGGTCAGAATTTACAAGCACCATGCAGCGTC
>JAAAKL020005409.1:0-19356 GCA_010016065.2 Carybdea cf. marsupialis auct. non (Linnaeus, 1758)
GACTGATGAGGGTGCAACGAAACGCGTGTCTCTGGAACACATATGATTCCGCTATTTAAGGTTATCTACAAATTCTAATATCAATGCGACACAGACATTGCCTCTCGTCACTCTAGTATGTTTGTATTAACGTTAAATCTATCTCTTATTATGATATCAAAGGATCGTAGAAGCGATTCTCAAAGTGGGCAGTGGTGGTGGGCATCATCATTTGAATAAACAAATCTATTCATTTGATATACATATCACAAAACCTTGGTAAACCTGAAGGGCATGTATCCACGGTCCCCTAGGTTTGCTACGGCCCAGTATCAGTAAACTGCTTCAAGGAAAATTTCTGCAAATATATGTAGTGAAGAGGAACTAATCCTAATACATCTGGGGCTGATAACCGTAGGACATCAATGGACAAAGTTATAGAAAGATGTGGATACATGCGTTGAACAAAAGTTGTAAAAACGGTCACACTCGATCACTAACTACTTAGTATTACTAGTGTATTCACAATCTGGATGTACACCGACAACTAGGTTCTTTTGATCTGACAATGAGAGAAGATCCGTAGATATGGACAATGTTTTTATCTCTGTCATTGTAAGGGTTTGCAATTGTGTCAGTTTAAAGACGAGTTTATGCATTTATTATGATACAAATATGATTTATTAAATGGACTAGGGTGTATTTTGCTCGTCTATCTTATAAAATGATGGAGCACAAAGAAAGTCCAATCCTCTGCAATGTGTGGGCACCTCTTCTTGACTTTGATGATGAAGATTCATTATTAGATGAGAGACGAGGAGAAAATTTCAAATAAAGGTTCAAAATACTGCAGAAAGTTAATAGGCCTTTGGCGACTACAGAAATAGAATATGTTATCATGATTGTCCTCTTGACTCTGTTGGTAGAGTTTACTCTGCTTTTGCGTGGGTCACGGTTTCGAGCCCTAACTGTTACATATTTTAAATTTTCTACTATCTTTTCCAAACAGAAATTTAGTATGTCGCACACTTGATTCGGGTTTCAAGTAACCCTTAGTGGGCTTAAAACAGATTTATCGGTCAGATGGCGATCTTTCTATCATCAGGTTATATGTCGCACCAAGACTGATCTCTAAAATTCCGTAGCGCTGGATGTCAATGTCCATCATTGGAGGATTAGAAGCTAATATGGAGAATATATTTAGTGTTTTGATAAAAGTTTTAAACAGGAATAGAAGTGAAAAGTTATATATAAAGTATGTTATACTACTTATGTCATTGTTACCGTTATGTTAATGTCAAGACAAGCCGGGATTTTAAGGTTATCTTTTTTTAATTTTTTTTATTGTATTCACCCTGATCAAGGCAGAAGCCGCTTCTTGGAACGTGTTACTTTTCCTTTTCGGATGACAATCTATTCATGCTTACTTTTTTGTCCTTTTCATGCTATTTTATGCTTGCTATTCTTGCTATTCACGCATGTAGTCCCCCCTCTGTCCTATCTCTCGAAACATAGTTTCCCACTTCACGACAGCAGACGACAGAGCACAGTACCTCCCGGATCGTGACAGGCAAGCTCAGGGTCGGTTCGAACTCACGACCCTCGTAGTGTGATTCTGACACTCTACCACTATGCTACTGCCGTGTCATTTGCTGTTGCTGTGGTGAATTCTTATAAATTTAATTCCTCTCCTTCGGTTAGTTATGGATTAAGACGCTCGGTATCGGCTGTGTAACTTGTGATATGCTCGATACATCTATTATTTTGCTGCTACGTGACAAATGGCTATGCGAATAAACTTTGACGTGAAAAAAGTATAAGATATCAGGTCCATAGCACTACAGGCGACGGTGAGAACATTCAGTACTAGGGTTACATTATTCGCACTGATCTCGAAAAAAGACCGGATCGAGCTTCCTGTTGTTTCCAACAGCAAAAAAGTGTGGTCACAAATACTAGCTACAAAAATTTAAAATGTCGTTTGAAGGTCAATGGAAATTAAGTGATTCCCCGAGGTTCGACCGAGTTCCCCGACAGTAGAAATTTTGATGAGGACTAAAATGGCACTCAACAAATAACCTCGATTTGAGACGAAAGATCCCCGAGCCAGTGTTTTTTAGATATCAGTAATTAAACGACATTGAATGTACTCTTGGTGTTCGTTAACACGTCACATCAACAATAGTGTTAGATTGGTATTATCGTAACTATTTTTGTCTTTTAGTCAATCAACACAGGACGAAAATTAAAATTTTAAACTACCTGCTTTTTGGTAGGATACAACATTGTGAAAAGTGCGCCACCGATTTGTTTATCAGGTCAATCATCCACCTTGGGAAGTGTCTCGTAGGGGTGGGGTGCGGGGACGAGTGAGTGTACAGAAGCGTAAGCCTCCACAAGGGGAAGTACTCGATTGGTAAAATATTTGTCGGGGCACTGTTGATCTTCTTGTTAAGCGTTGAACTAGGATTGTCCCGCTCATATGTCTCCATTCGGAGAAAAAATCCCAAATTTAATTAGATTCTAAACGTGTCTATTTTTCTTCTTTCCTGTTTTATATTGTGTAGTTACTACTCAGGAGGCAGCGCTTTCTCAGATCGGTTCATTAAAAAAAGAGATTGCTGATTTGAGATTTCAGCTAGCGACGAGGGACCAAGATTTATCAAAGAGTGACAACGTACTGCAAGTAGAGGTTAGACATCGTTATTTAAGCCGTATTCTTTGACCCTTTCTTCCCATTATTCCACTAGGTGTAGATGAAATTTACACAGGAACGTCTAGGTGCTAAGGATGCGTTCTGTCGAGATGAATGGTCCTAGTCGGGAATAGCTGCCTTTTCCATGTTCATCTGTACCGAACAGTTGGCCGTGACATCTAGTCGGTGACGTCATCACTGCAGCATCTTCGAGGCCTACTAACTCCGCTAGTACCACAAATTTTTTATAGCTTCTTGTGTTAAATTTGCTGTCTTGTTGCATATCCAGCTAGAGTTTTGTGAATGTATCTATTTCCATTACTTCATAGGTAATATTTATATACTTGAGGGGTATTAATCAATGGTATCAAGTAACAGGTGCCAGTAACATGTTTCTAACATAACATTCTTGGTCGTTTTTCAAAGGCACATGCATCGAGGGAGTTGCTACACGCTGCTTCACAAGAGGTCAACGTTGAGAAATATGCTCATAAGGAAACTCTAGCGGCTCTTGATGTCAGCGAACAGTCCGTAAGTTATAGTCATTACACAATGTCATGATCATTCGTTGCACTGACCTCTGCATACGTTTTGGTCTCACGGTTCCCTTTTGATAAATTGTGCATCAGAATCTGCTTGAGCTTTCCGTAAGGAACTAAATTATATATTCTCTACTTGATTGACTGAAAAGGAAATAAATTTGCTTTTCTGATTATCATATGTATTTCCACTGTCAAGAGCACTGAAACTTTAAAAAGTGTAGGGAGTGGGGTGAGGTGGGGTGCAGGTGCGGCAAATACCTTGTTGTATTAAAGTTCATTCTTTTGTTTCAATCGTGCGTATACTCAAAGTACGCATGAGGTACCCGAAGTTACAAACTCTTACTTAATTTCACATGTATTGTACGTATACCTTTACGTATAGTAAGAAAATAAATGATCGGACTCATGTTACATGTATACCACGAAAGAGTTAATTCAGTACTTGATCTTCGTGCGATCCTCTAAACATACTCGCGCTGCGCAAATTCAATATCTATTTGTGAAATTTTGAATATAAATGGCGACAGGTTTCTGAAATGTTTTTTCTCAAATTAGTTTTTCTGACGAATTGTCTAATGAGCTCGCCAAGGTCCACTTTTGCAATTTGTTCGCCGAGGATATGAATGCGAGTTTGTTTTTGCTATATACAGATATTCTCTTTTGTGAGCTTAGGCTCCCTAAAACACCAAAATTACGTCACCGAATATGTCTTTAGCCGCAGATGATAGTGACGATAGAGTTTTTGAAGTAGATGCTCTATGAGAATATGAATCATGGGTCTCTTTAAAACGGTTTCCAACTTCATCTACTCATTATAACGTTGTTCGTGGTTGATTTCTGAAAATCAAGCAGATACACGAGCGACGTAGTCAGTGCTGGATTTCAGATCTCTTTGAGCAGCACACATTAGTTCGTCTTCACGATGAGACAAAGATTCCATCCCAAAATTGTCTCTAATCTCTATTCTAGTTTATTGGGGCGCGGTCAAGTGCTATTTTTTCCAATTTTCAATGGTAGTAAGTGGTTTCGCCGATGGACCAGATTTTGAACTGATATGGAAGCAACGCAAATTAACATTTCTTTATATCAAAAACTGCATCTGAGTCTTTTATTCGTCCTAACTTCTCCTGTCTTAAAACAGATACAATACTTTGTATACCAAATAAAGAATTTGAGTTGACAGTGCATTCCCATTACCTCCATCACTTACGCCCATGCCGGTGTCATCATTGGATTCTGTGGTACCGACGACTGGCCTGCGGGCTAGCCAATTTGTTCTGGTCAGTTGTTTTAGCTGTGACCTTCATATTTGCATGCTTTTGAGCGTTAAGTTTTCAAGTTAATCAGTTTTGTAAGGTCAATTTTGTTTTTAAAAAAGAACTGACATATGTAACGCCTTTGAATGACTTAATAAACAGACCTTGGTTTGTATTAATTCAGTTTTGGTATTAATCTACATTTGTAACAAAATAGTTCGGAAAATGTATCATTAAGATTTATAAACCAATAGTAATATACTACGGGGAAATTGAAATTGGTCGCCCTGGCACATGTCAAGGTAGGGAGAAGTTGTCTCCTTGCCTCACCCCTGTTCTAGTGCCCATAGGTTAGGTGGATAAGAGTTCTGTGACTTTAAGATACTCAGAGTTGTTTCGGAAAAGGTGTCAGGTAGGATAGCTTGGACGATGGCAGGAATTTTGGAAGCACTTTATTGATCAATGAACGGCCCCTACCCCTCTCAACCATCGCCAGAAGAGTAGAGAACAGTGTTCTGCTTTATTTTGACAGCGTCGTTGGGTAGAAAGACCGTATGATTTGCTTAGCTTGTCCTGTGTACAGTGCGTGGTGCTCTGCTTGCTGCGAAGCATGCTGCTTTTTCTGGGTACTGTATATAGGGAATAGATGATGACATCTATAGTAAAAATTGCCGATAATAAAAGATAGTGTGCCCAGGAGGAGTCAAATTCTGAGCCTCTGCTCCCAATGCAGATGAGCTGCCATGTGGCAACGGTCACCTCATCAAGAAGATTTCTTTTGGATCTAATAGTAACATATGCCACTACGCTTTCATCCACTAATCCCGCTTATCAGTCCCATTCTCCTTGTCAGTCGATTCGCCGTACTTAGAAATTGATCACTTTGCAAAATAGGAGAAGAGACCAATCACTTGCTACGTATGATATTTGTTTGGTCCTGGAAGTTGGAGAAGCTGTTAAAACATTTTCTCCTTAAACAACGTGAGTCATAGGTAATATCAAGATGACAGTGATTTCTGGTATGACGTGCATTGCATTGTGGTGTCGTATCGATGACATGAGGCGATTATGAAAGCAAGGCGATGCCTAAAAGATATTATTACTGTGTATGTAATCGCTTACCGTTAGTCAAAACTGATCTGTTTTTCATACTGATTGATGTCAAGCTTATATCCAGTTGCCATGTACAATCAATCTGCTATTGTGAAAAGTAGCTAGCTATTTTCAGGTTATAATGTGTTTGTACGTTGCAAATTATTATATTACTTTTTTTCATTTTGTTCAGTACATCAAACTTGTTCGATCTGTAGCTGGATTGCTGAATATTGACCATGTGCCCGGTCTTCAAACCATGTCACATATGCCGTACGCTGAGACGCCAAAATTCTTGAAGGAGCGTGAGAAGGTATTTGTAACTTTATCAATAAGACAAGAGAGAGTGGGATAGTGAACAGTGTATCGCTGCATTCTGCTGCCCGGCAGCTGGCTACTATTAGTCACACGCTACAAAAGATATAAGTTGAGGAATTTCAGAATAAAAAAGTGATATCCCCTGTTCTCTTAAGCGAGGCTCTTTGACCCTCATTCTGATAATTTCGTTTGAAGTTGCAATTCATGTTTTGGGCTTAGGAATGGGGTTGCCAGTGCCAAGCTGGATATAAACATGCAATATAAAACCTGAAGAATTATAAAAAAAAGAAATTCTATAGACCACTTTTCATCAAATTGTTGTAAAATTATATCATGGATAAGGGCTTTAATGAATCATCGTCTTCTTTACAGGGAGGGTCTGAACGTAACTGATTGAAAATGATGAAGCTAGTTTGTTCACAGGTCACAGGTCACAGGTCACGTTTCTATTCTCGATAGACAGTAGATATTTTAAGAGTAATTGGACTCATCACACAATTGCCATTCCTGGTCGGACTACTCCGCTCATGCTGAAAAGGCCATGACTCGGTACTGTTGCTGCTGCTTTGTTTTGATGCCTTTTGTGAAGTTTGTCAAATTTTTGTGGTATGTTGTTAATGCGCAATGATCCCAGAAGAAGTGGACATGGGCGGTTTTTGTCGTAAAAAAGCCATCTCGATGTATTAAACTTTGAAATTGTGCGGCATTATTGGATTCTATAAATTTCTTTCTATATGATGGACTTACTCGATCATAATCTATTAAATAATTATTGAAATATCTGAAGGGTTTGAAAGTGCTGTTAAAGGGGATCCAGAACTTGATTGAGCGTCTGGAGAGGAAAGAAAAATTGCTCGATGGTTATGAAAACGATTTGAACAATCTAAGGTAAGTGTCTAATATACGCCAACATTTTAATAGATATTGCTCTATATCAATGTCAAAAAAAAGATAATTTTATTCGTAGCCTGAGATATCGGCAATTTCAGTTGCTGGCAGCCTGTCGATAAAGCAGTTTTGTCCAACTTGGAAGAACATCACACGTTAAGATTGAGGAGGTATCTGTTAACGAGTTAGAAAGAGAGATTTGCTGTAAGGTCAATTGATGCGTACTTATTGCTATACGGTGGGCAAGCGAAAAAGTTATAAATGTTACAACCTGTGTGAGGTAGAGGACGACCTTTACGGCTGGACTTTCTCACTGTTCCAAGAGTCAGGCTATACTGCACAAACCGACTGTTAGAAAGGCATTTAGAAGTTTATCGATGCAGTGTTGTTATGCTGATCCTACCACTTAGTAAATGCACTTTATCATTCTTAAAGGCAAACAGAAAATTTGGTTGGCAAGAAATCGGCTGAAGCTGTCTCGTTAGCGGTAGGTATTTATCTGATATCGTTTGCTTCTTTGGTAATACTTCCGCCTTGAAATTTTAATCAGCAAGCATTTTAATAGTACCAATTCTTCTAATCACAGTAACTTTTTAAGATTAGTAGCTGTTACTTTGATTTGGATCTGGACGCATTCGTTGACCATCCATCTTAGTTACATTACATAAGCATTTCAATTTAAAAGAATCATTTTTGTGTAGGTCCTGAAGAGATACTAAGCTGAATATATGGCCCCATCGGGATTTGAATGTGATACCCCTGCTTTTGCGTTTTTTGCTCATCCAGTTGAGCTACTGCGATCCCCTATGCCGTCATATTGTATTTGCCAAGTCGTACATTGCTTCCCGATCTTTCACTATTTGAAATTGTCACCCATTTCCGCGCAATTTTGAATGCCAATTTGTGACTCAACCATGGATCGATGTAGATTATATACTGTATGACAAGGCCCACTCGATTGCCGTTTCTTTGGGGTACAGACTGGTTTATAATGATGAATGTAAGCTCTTAAGAAGGGCAACCCCAGTGATAATGCATAACAACGGTTATTAACTACAAATCATTTGGGTATGTATCTGACATTTACATTCAATCCAAGTTGTTTATTAATGAGTCAATGAGCCAATGTAAATAGGTATCTGTTTACCTTTTATGGCCATGGTGAACATCATTAACCTTATTTACATAGTCCCTATTTTGTTGAGATGTTGCAGACCATCCTGCGTTTTAACCTCCTTCGTACCTGTTTTGACAACAAATACGCCAGGATACTTCAGTGGGATCATTTTGCGTCACCTCTTTTTCAAAGTTAAAACCACTAGAAATGAGGCTATTACATCATATGATTATATAAGTATGGAAATTCTACATTATTTAATACATGCGGAAATTATTATATCTTGCAATGACCAAGCAGATCCTATGGGATAAAACACGACCGCTGTTTAAAGCGAGGCTAAAACTCAGGGTTTTTCAGAACGCAGGGAACAGAATACAAGAAAATCTATTAATAACTGCAGCTTGGGTGCCCGTTCTGCCTTTCCTTTACTCTGGGTCCCCCACCGGTATACATCGATATCAGGCTATATGTAATGTGTCGCGAAATCACATACTGCATGTGATCTTAGAAGTAGACTGACCAGTCATTGAAGAGATAAGTGCATCTTTTAGGAATTCTAGGCTAATGCAATTCCATTGGTTGCCATATCTTTTATGATATTTACTATTTTTTTGCATGTAGAAAAATGTAAGAAGTCAGAAGGATGAGATCGCTTACCTTAGGGAATCGTTAAACCGTGTACGAGAAGAGTTAGACCAACAAAAGAGATTGAATAAAGCTATGTCGGAAAGAAAAGTAAGTGGAACTTTGGAAGACATTGATTTCTTGTGATTCAATCTTGATTTATTATCATCCTTTAATCATTATCAAATTTTTTCTGACGGAAAGTTTTTTAGCACAAGGGTAACAGGTCGTAGTCTCCACATAATACTTACAAGATAGCAAAGAAGAGTGCAGGAACGACGATGGTGCTGTTGGTAGTATGAATGAATGTGCTCATATGGGACTCGGTTGTACTGCAGGGTAGGTCATGTCATTCATTGCTTTAGCACATCGTCCAAATATCAAGGTGTAGGAGTTTTGGTCTCTTGCTGTGACTCATATGTTTGGTAAAAGTCCATTATTTTGTGCATGGAATGACTGCCAGTTTTCAACAGACACACCAACTGCTTACTGCTTACAATTTAAAGTACACTTAACTGAAATTATCCTTGTTGATGCAGCAGCAACAGCAGCATTCCCTGTTGTAATATTACATCCTATGTTAGAATCATTTTACAAAACGTCGATTTGGCTAAGCAAAACAGTTGAGAAGTTTTGTTGAGATTCAAGCCTAAAGGGTACGGGTTAGAAGCCTATGTTTAACATCATGAAGTTTTGGCATATCACTTTATTCTGTTGATTTCCGGTGGTTTGTTCTTGCTTCGCTTCGATGGAGGTCATCACCTTTGCACACAAGTGGTATTTTTGGAGCATTTAACTCTCATTGTTACAGGGTAACAGAGTCTTTTTAAGAACAATATTGTCGAACAGATGGTGAACTTATCAATCAGCAAAAGGAAACCTCTCTTCCTTTCATCTGTTTTATAGATTCTGTTTTTTATTATTCTTATAATCTTGCTGAAGGTTGCCCTCCGTTTTCAGCTGCAAGGCCAAAGGTTTACCACCAGATGTTCAGAATCTTTAGATCGTTTGCTGTCGCGATCAATTTTGCCAGAGCATTCGTCTCACTCGTACCGCAAAGTACTGCGCAAAATTCACAAGGGTATACTTCTTCGATTATGCTTAAGGATAAATTTTCGGTTCGGCTACCAAAGCGTGCCATGATAATAAACAACAATTTCGGTTATCTCTTCGACAACAAAATCGCTGTATTGCCCTGTTTCCGATTTCAAAGGTAAGCTGGGATTTATATTTCAGAAGCCTCTTCCTTCAAATGACTGTGCTCTGGAATTCTCCCTCTGCATGTTCGTCGTCCTTGAATTTTAAAATTTAGATTTTTGGTGTCAAGATTTGAAATTGAAGTCCAAATTACTCGTCATTTTCATTCAATCTTTGAGGCTGCTATCTTTTTCTTTACTTTCCTTATCTGAAAGAGTGACGTAATTTCTGCCTTGTGTTAATTAGTACTGTGCAGCGTTTTTTACGTATTCAAGGAGTTTGTTTTAGTTTCGGCAGTCATCATTCTAACCAATGAATTTGGTAACCACTTTTGACTAACATTAAGAGTGCATATTAAAGTCGTCGTGAGACTAAATTAAAAGCCACCTGATGATGTTTTATGACGTTTAAACTTCAGTACTTGCCATTTTAAAAGTAGACCCCAAAAGGTAAAGATTCACGCGAGTAATCTTCTTTTCGATCTCTAGCAGATGCTGACTGTTTTATTAATTCAACATTAACCATGCACTCTAGATTTATGTGTGGTACAGAAGACTGATGTAACACAAAATAGCGAAACTAGTTTTGAACTTGAAACCTTCTTCGTCTCACACTTCCGAGAGATTTCTGTTTCTGTAGTTACTTCAACATTTTGTAGCTGGATGCTATTTCAAGAAAAAGCTAATATATACTAAAAACGGGTTTTTCTCAGTTTTAAGAAATAATCGTAGTGAGAAATAGGAAGAAAATTGAGGTGGAAATAAGTAAAACTCAGAGTGGATTTTTGAAAGGTAAAGACACAAGAGAAGGGATATTCAATATAAGAACCATCATTGAACGGTAGCTGAAGAATAAGGAAGATTTTTGCGTGTGTTTTCTAGACTTTGAACTAGCATTTGATCGTATGAATCTCGAAAAAATGGTTCAGTGCTTAAAATCACATCATATTGATGAAACAAACTTGAAACTTATGAGAAATCTATACTGGAATCTGAAGGCATATGTAAGAACAGAAAGCATACTGACACCAGAAATGTATCCTAAGGGGTGTTCGCCGAGGATGTATATTTTTATCAAGCTTATTTAATCTGTATGCAGAAAGTATCTTACTCAACATGAACACAAACAAGGGAGTAAATATTCGTGGGAAGACAATTAATTATTTGAGATGTGCAGATGACACTGTCCTACTTGCAGAAAACAGACAAGATCTACAAGAGATAATCATTGAAGTGAATAGAAGTGGTAAGGACTATGGTATGAAGATGAATGTAAAGAAAATAAAAAGCAAGTTGATTAGCTAACAGAAACAAAAATCGGCCATTAAAGTTTACATAGAGGGTGTAGAGGTGCAAGAAGTTCCAACGTTTGTGTACCTAAGTCATATCATTTCTGATGATGGAAAATTTGACAAAGATATCATGAAGCATTGGACCACTACTAATGCAACTCAGAAAAAGTTTAAAGCATTTGAGATGTGGGTCTACCGGAAGATAATGAAAATATCGTGGATCAGATAATTTTGCAATAATGAGGTTCTGGAAATGCTGCAAGTGAATGTACAAGCGGTGCCAGCATTTAAGAAGAAGAAAATCAAAATATTTTGGCCAACTGATAAGACCAAATAACCTCCAGAGGCTATTACTAGAAGTACAGATAGAAGGAAAAAACCATTGGAGACCTAGGAAGACTTGGCTGCAGAACATTAAAGAATGACCGATACCAAGGAATATAAAACACTGCTTAGGCAGACACAACATCAACAGGGATGGCGGATCACAGCAGCCAATCATCCAGTTTAAGGCGGCACATGACGATGATAATTTCGAATAATTAATGTTGTTTTTATCATCACGTAGCTACCAAAGGATTTGTCGTTACTACCTCTACGTTTGATAAAAAGGAAAGTATCTTGCTGATGACAAGTGTTGTGCAATGCATTTACTATTCTCTGTGTTGTTTGCACAGGTGTTTATGATGGATTATGAAGATAGAGAAAAGAGATCATCAAAACATAACTGCTCCTCTGACAGTGAGAAAGGCCACAAGGTAATTAACGTATTTCATTGTATTTGTAACAAATTTACGAAATTTAAAGGTACATGGCAGTCTTGCATAATACTGTTATGGTGTGCCGAATAAATATGCGTGTAAGTTTTTGTAACCTCCTGTTTAACTCATTGAACGTAAGACGTGCAAGCTGCCACAGGTTCAAATCGCAGTCAGTGGTCCGGGCATACGATTCAGTGTTAATTGGTGTTGTATTCTGTCACTATTAAGTCACCATTACCTATACGAAGGCAACTTCACGCCTGTGTGCAGCATTGTACTAACCTGTTTCTCAGACCTTAACAAATTGATAAGTACACTTCCTGCTAGACTGCCCTTACCCACTTCTACAGAATGCTAATGACACCTTTGCGTAAATGGATGACAATTATAGTGGAATAATTGGAAAAGGATTCCTCACTGGTGACAGGATGTTGCTATCGTCGGAAGTAGCCATGTTTAATTAACGTAGAACTGCTCTGGATTAATTATTTTTTCTATTCAATTTTAATCGAAGGAAGAAATGAAGAAAAAGAAACAAATGGATAAAATGAAGCGAAAGAACTATGAAATCGAGTCGCTGAAGAGAGTAAGTATTATCTGAATTCAACACACGTGTTGATAACGGGAATTAAGTGAAGTTGATAGACGAAACTGGATAGTGCAAGACAAGCGTCATTGCTAAAGCACGACAGAATATCAGCAAAATCTTCATTCGAAATGCAGACCTTACCCGCAGGCTGGCATTCTTTCGTTCATTTGATTTTTAGTGATTTTCCCTGTTGCCCTGTTTATCAACTGTTTAAAGAGCTCGAGAATCAAGCGGTTAAAAAATATCAAACGCTTCTAACCATCTGCTTACGAGAATTTATCCTTCAAAATTCTTTTGCATAATGTATTGTGTTACGTGATGTCGTTGCTTTTATTTAAAAAAGGATGAATAATTCAATGATGTTGTGCTAATAATTCGTTAATTTCTATACTCATTGTTTTGTGCTAGTACTGCTATTGTGCCCGTCTCTCATAACATCTCAGATGTGCTCCCTTCGTTTTTATACCTATGTAAAGTGTAAATAGCTTACCTCTTTAGTCTTTGCAGCAGCTCATTGATAACAAAATATCGATGGTCAACTGCCAAATAATTGAAGACAAGACTAGTTGCAATTAGGAAATCGAGGTCTTTCTTCCGAAGTTTAGAACGTTAGAAAAGGTTTTCTACATTCTGCAAGAAACCCCATTAGAAGTAACTGCCCTCAACCTGTATGCGATGGCCATTTCCTGCTGTATTTTTGAATTACATTATGTGGACAGACAGTCTTAATTTAGCTGTTGTGGTTACAGTGTCTGGTACAAGAAAATATACCACAATAAACCAATAGTTCGAAGTGATAAAAGGTCTCTAGTTAATGCGATATCTTTTCAACCCTGGGAAGGTTTGTTCCAGTCTTGGAACTTTATCTTTTCTTCTAAATCTCCTGTTATCATTTCTGTTTGCCTTTACCTTTTCTTATTATTCACCTTCTTTAAACTGGTTTGTTTTCCGCTTTTTATATTTATTCTTTGTATTACCGACCTCCTTACTCTTGCCCATTCCTCCTTCCTTCCTTTGTTGTTTTTTCACTGTCAGCAACTCCCTATTATTGTGCATGTTCTTCTATTTTTCGCATCAGATTCACCTTTTTTTCTATTATCTGTTTCTGATCAGATTTCTTAAATCAAGTCAACCTTGATGGTCACTGCTTTTCATGCCAGCAATCAGAAATGAAGTGCCCTGACAGCTGGGCATGCGCATTAAAATTCCTAAATTAATTTACATTCAATTTATAACCGATCACGTAATTTCGTTGTTGAGATTCTCTCTTTAACTCTAATATTTCGGCAATTTCAGGAATTGCACTTTGCCGATAAGGAATTAAATCAAACTGCGGCCAAACTACATGCCATGGGTAGTCAGGTATGAATTATTACATTTGATTGATTGTTTCTGATTAAGATGAGCTAGTAAGAGAACATATGCACTAGGGATACGTGGCAGGTGGTATAATTAGTTCAACATGTATTGCAGTTACTTTACAGTGAAATTTTTAAAAATGTATTCATTATTTAAAATCTAGGTGATAGGCCGTCGTATTAATAGATAAGTATTATATGTTATCCTCCAGAAGAGAGGATTTGAACTAATCAGTTTTGGAAAGGCGCTAAAGAACTAGAAAACCTCTTGAACACGTGATGATACTCTGAAACTGTTAATGGCTTTGGACAGATTTATGGACGGCAGTCTTTGCATGGTCGGCAGGATGGCAGTCTTTCCATGGTCAAGGCACATGGTGTTGAGAGGCCGATCTACGAAATTGCTTAGAGCTGGATATCGATGCCCGACCGATTGAAGATTGGAAGCTATAGCGACAAGAGAAAAGGAGGTCCCATCGTAGATCAGTTAGCCCAGTTGGCGCAGCACGCGACGCGGATGTGTGGGTCATGGGTCAAGTCCCGGTGGAGACATTTTATAGACTAGAAACCCACTTTTAGGTTGGCTTCTGACCTACGGTACCGCTAAGGACTATTTGTGGTCATGTTTTTTACGCTTCGTTAAACCTTAAGCCAATACCATATTTTTGTTTGTCTTTCTAGCAAAGTTTCCGCTCAGCATTTGAAAAGGACTTGATGCCGGACGACTGAGGGTGGATAAAGACATTTTGTACGACGTGTAATCTGTGAATTTGTTCTGTATACTGTCTCTACATTTGGCAGTTAAGGAAGAGTTTATTAGCCCTCGGGAATGTACAACCTAATTCCATTCAGCAAATGCAATGGTTTTATTTATTTTCGACTCGAAAGTGCTGGAGCCTAGCTAACCTAAGCTTTGTTTGAAAGTGATCGGCATGGCCACTAAGAAATACTATGTGTTTAGTACAACCCAGTGAAGTAGCTTTTGATGTGCGTATCGACTGCAAAGGGGAATAGAAGTTGCTTTGTAAGTAATCTCTAATGTGTAGATCATATATCACTGGCGTGACAACCTAAGCGTGTGGTATCGATGATAATATTTGGAAATTCCAGGAAGCATTTGGATGAACTAACCGTTTACTCCAAGCTCCGTGTAAGCGCTATTCAAGATCTGTTTTAGGTGACGGGAACACCTGCAGACGGGAGCGACCTAATTGTATCGAAATTAGTGCGTAAATCAGTACTGCTTTATTTGGTAAGCTATTATACGCTACCGTAATTAATCGACATCGTAATGCATGTCATCGTCCTTTCATTCGCGACCTGCGATATGCAAACCAATGGTTTTTAACGTGAATTTGTGCTTTGTAAATATACATAAATGCATTTTTATTGCTTTGTTGTGAGGATAGATATGTATTGTAAAAAGAAAAAGCCGAAGCTGCAACACATTCCACTGATGAGCAGTCGTCATAGTCCTACTTCAGAGGCATTGAAGTAGACGTAAACTTTATCCCATCTGAGCAACGGTATACGTGCCTTACATGTATCTAGACTGTAACACATATTGTATATCGATGAAGCATCCTTAAATTCTGTGTATTCAATTTGATACCACGCCTCACGTAAGCATCAAGATGCTTCTAAAGTACTGAAGAATGCTGATGCTATTTGCTCTCTGACATGTCATATAAATTATTTGATGCATTCATCCACTTCAACTAACTTTGGAAACTGAACTTTGTATCCGTATAGATGAATTCACCGAAATATTTGCGTCATTTGGCGTATGTTCTTTTCCGTTGATAGACTGTATTTCATGACTTGACATGGAAGTGCATTACGTCACCTGATACAAAAGCTCATATCTCAGTCCGAGGCTATCACTGCAAAAAGATGTGTCATGATTTTAGTCTCTTTCAAATGCTGCCAGCACAGAACTGCTTTTGTAACTCTTAGTGTTGACGCAACATGCTACATGCTGGTTGGTGTGTCTTGATCACCGATGGGTTTAGGCCACTAGTTGGAGCTCTTACGATAAGATCTCAACACTATTTCACTCAAATTAACGGACCAAACACCTCTTTTGAATAAATGCCCTATTGCTACAATACGAGTACGACTCACGCTCCCCCCACCCTCCTGCCCTCCGAAAATAGGGTCAATCAACCCTGAGCATTGCAAATTATGATCAAAGAGAACCTTTGAACGCCTCTTGCGGATCACCATGTGACGCAAACTCAATTTCAGTTTTGTACACTGCACTTGTTGGGTGGTATGGTTCCAAATTCATTCACCATTGCGAATACAAATCTGCTGTAGCACCCTGTGGTTACCTTATTGTAGTAAAGTAAACCCTATTCATGGATATAGATACGATTTGAACCTCCCTCGAGAATATAAGATATGTGTAAATATTCAAATACGGTCATGACTTTATTTAAGAATGGCAAATCAATATGCCAAGGAAAGTGAACACTTATCATTACCTTTGATTTTTCTGAGTACCTCATACTCACGAGCCTTCGATGACTTCAGAGATTGGTTTTAACAACACCAGCAACAAAAAAGTGACATGATGCGGACCATATATTTAAAAAGAAAGTCTTGGGTGTGATATCGTACACTCACACTAAATAAAGTGCACATCAACCTGTTTATAAATTATCTATTTTATGTACATTTTAACAAAATCGTTTTAATTATGTTTATACTCTTTTAACCAATTTCTGTTATATATTGGGGTGTACTGTGATTTATATTATTTTAGAAGATCTGTAAATAAAGATTTGACCATTAATTGTCGATTACTTAAGTAGCACTACGTCCTTCTGTACTGCAGCAAACAGGACAACGAGTTGTCCCCTACGCATCACATTCTTTACAATAAGTATAGAATCTTGTAAAGGGACTTTTCTACTTTTAACCCAGTTGTTACCATCTGAGCACTGATGTAAAAACTCTATGTTTACACAGATTTTTGGTGGATCGTTGCTTCTAGTGGTTTTCCATTTTCTCTCCTACATCGTTCTGTTTTCCTGAGTTCCCGTTCACACGCCACAGTAAGGTCTAGGGCTCCAGTGTGCGAATTAGGCTTTCATACAACCACCTATTATCTTTCCAATATCGAGAAATTACTGCAATCCAATTGTTGCAAGATCTCTTCCTTTGTCATATTCTTGCTGGTCTACATAGCGGTTCTACTCCTTATTAGGCTTTTCCATCCGTTTGAGAGCCATACAATTTGGAGGATGAGATTCTCGCATTTGATGCAGCGAAATCAGAAATGGATCAATTATTTGCAACTATGATTCTTTATCTCTTATCTCTATTCTGCTCGAGCTCTTTTCACAACTGATATTGCTCAGAGGGGGAGGGGGCTTTGGAGCTCCCTATGTAACTTCACAGCAGAAGGTACTACGGTACTGAACGTCCGTGTTCTTTTTGTACTGCACTTCTGTTCCTTAAATAATCAAAATGTTTGAATGTCGGAGCTTCGGATCGTTAGATATGGCTTTCTTATCTACTTACGTCATAAGTCATCGTTTGCCCCAATTGTGTGTCATTTCCAATCTTGCCTTCAAATTTAGCACTTTCCTAGAGTAAATTATGAAACTAATTTGTTGTATGAAGTACATACCAACAGAAAAAAGGAATTATTTGGTGCTGAATTTAAGCAACTATCCGTTCGTAATATCGATATTGGAGGATTTTTGACCACAGCTATGACTTCCCTAACTAGAATTTTGAGATGTGCAAAAAAATTAAACACCGGCATACCGTTATGTGATGACAGATAGATTACAAGTAAAAGTCAGAAATTTCAAGTCTTTAACACGTACATATGGGAAAATGGTAGGAAAAGTTTGCTAAGGTGCTTTTGCCACCCGTTTAGAGGAGAATAGGATCAAGGTGTGGCATACGTTACAACAACTGCATCAGCAGTCATTCGATTCAAAACATTGTAGACTCGAGATGACATTTGGGCACCAATTCAGCCCCGAAATTGTTACATTGAAACCCAAATTTTGGTATCTGTTTATGAAATAATTGGCACGTTTATCAACCAAGTAATTATTTCTGGTATTTTATTTCTTAAAAGTATAATCCTTAAAAAGCAGTTGTTTATCTTAAGGAAGTATGCAGATGTACTCTTTCCCTGATACCTTCATCGTTCGTTTGACAGAAACAGGAAGTATTGATATACAAGTATTTTTGTGGCAGGGACATAAACGTAAACGTAGCCTATGGCCATTAAAGAAAATTAATATTGATAGTTTATACGTTTGTACATATCATCACATTTTATTGCTTCCGTAGTAAATTCGCGGAAGAACGCTGCTTATTCGATAATGTTCACGCGAAGGAACCACGTTTTGTCACTTGCCGTACTAACATTTTGTGTAGAAGGAGTGGGCGCAATCGAAGTGGGGGGGGGGGGGGTATCGTAAATGTATTATTTATCAGCAGCACCTCCAAATAATTTATGTGGATAGAGCGTTCGTTGGCTTGTGGCTAATCAAGTCACCTGATAAAATTATGATTTAATCTCGAATTTTCAAAGACGTCAACGTGAAGGGAGCAGTAACTTCGAAGGTTTATGTCATTGAACACTAAAACTCGAAAGCATATCTCATGTGTCTTTGTAAGCACGCTGGAAGAGCTCCACACAAATAGTATTGCGTGAATGTACAAAAATGTATTTATCATATAGATAATGTAAAAATGGTATTGGAAGTTCAAGGACTTCGACAATTCAAAAGGGCAGAACGATCCTGTACATGGGGGAACAAAGTTTCTGAATTCTTTAAGACTCCAAGTACACTTTTACATTCTACGGTACGCCATTAAAGACATAAGAAAGAATTCATGAACAGAACTGATTCACAATGGTACTTTCATTATCCCTGCTTTGAGGGTTTCACAATTCTATACATGGTTATGCTGGCTTATACAGTACATGTCCATCACATGAAACTGCGCACATCTTTCGGTTTTTGTTATCGACATACCTCATTAGGATCATATCCTTACACTTCCTTGATGCTGTCGTAGTTGCTACGCCGGAAAAGGTACCGAGAGCGCCTTAGGAAGGAGACTGGAGATAACTACAAGCATCGTACGTAGCTCATGCGTGTATGAAACAACTAACTTTGCAAAGTGCGCGAATACACAAACCTACAAATCATTTACAATAACAGCCTCAAAAAAACCAGAAATAGAATCTCTACTAGTACAGATGTCTTACGTTTTGCTCGGGCCAGCCGAATACTGTGAAGTAAAAGTCTATGTCATAAAATAATTGGCGATATTAAAACATGCTATAAATAGGGTATAGACTTATATTGAGTTTCTAAATGCTTTCCCATAATTAAAAATAGTAGGATTACAAGATGATAAGAATCATGGTAAGTTCACAGTCGAGTGTGATTTACAAAACATTCTAGTACTAAGCCTTTTGCTATCACAATACATAGTTCTGATGGACTGCGCGAGACTGTTCGTAACACAAATTACATCCAAGAGAAGCGGCCAATGCAATAAGTCGCTTACTAAAAAATCTTATGATATGTAATTGCAGGCAGCTAGCTGTTATCAGTGTCTGGACGGAAAGCTTCTGTCAAATATTGGTTGATTTACTAAGTTTAA
>JAAAKL020005410.1:0-19356 GCA_010016065.2 Carybdea cf. marsupialis auct. non (Linnaeus, 1758)
TATTTGTCAATTTTTCTCACAAAGATGCTATGTGCATGAATTAGATTGATGAGAGTGCTACAAATCGTATCGATGTTGTTTCTGCATCAGTCTGGTATATAAGGCCATCTGCAAATTATATTTATAATTATGTGTAAATGTATAATGATGTAACTATTCATAAAATGTGCAAAAATTGATGTTCTGCATGTTTTCAAGGTGCGCAAGTGTGTTTATTTCTTGGCATACTCTGGTTTTTAACAACCCTCAAACAAGATACTCAGAATGAGAGCGACTACTGCACTGTTGTCTCGATATTGAATTCTCATGCTGAAAATGATCTTACGGCGACGTAATTTATCGAGCGTCGCCATAAAGCAAAATTGTCTGCATATTATTTTTTAACTTTCAATAGGCTTTGAACAGATTGATGGGTCGAATGTTAGTACTGTACTTCCTCGATTATCCGGTCCTCGATTATCCGGTGCTCGATTATCCGTCCCTCGATTATCCCTTCCTCGATTATCCGGTCCTCGATTATCCGGTCCTCGATTATCCCTCCCTCGATTATCCGGTCCTCGACTATCCGGTCTCGCCCAAAATAGCAGGTATCGCTTTTTTAGATGAAAGTCGTCTCAAGCAACGTGTCTTTTACGCATGAATAATTTGAAATAGATCATAATGAGCAATTCAGTGTTGTTGTTTTTGGTTTGCCTGTCTAATATTGCTGCCTGAGTAATATAGTTTAATGCTTGAAAACTGTAAAGTTCTTTTCAAGTCAATTTTGATAAATATAACGGACATTTTCTTATCCGGCCACTTTCAATTGTCCGGCCCGATTTTTCAAATCTTCCCGTCCAACTTGACCAGATAATCGAGGAAGTACTGTACTTACTTGATCAAATAACATGACGCAAGGAGGCTGGTGCCCAAAATTGCGTAGAGCTAGAATTCGGTGTCGACTGGTAGAGGATTTAAGGCTAATGTCGCGACTAGAGAAAAGTGAAGCATGTTATATTCGGACCAGCAAACTTAAACTGTTACAGAGCCACTCTTCGATAGCGTTGTATCCTGATTTGGATGCCGATGGAGACATTATCACTCTTGTCTAGCATCTCTTCAGACTCTCATTTCTCTTTTACTTAGTCCCTATTCGGACTTGAAGCAAAATTGTAAAGTATTTCTAGTACCTTCCCTAATGTCCAAGGTGAGTGTCGACTACTATTACATTTACCTATCTCGGTTTCATGTCTTCAAATTGTTTGTGCTGTGGTGGACCTTCATTTAAGGGATTTATGAAATATTTTCCCTTGTAATGTACATTTGATAGCCTAACTCTCTATATCAGTGCCAAGCGTGCATATGATCAATTTATATCGCCAGATAGAACGATCTGCAGCTACGATCTTCTGTATACATAAAATTTTCTCCCCTTACCATTCTATAGAGGATTTGGAGCTGTGTGTAATAACTAAAAAGATTACGGGTGTTGGCAATAGACCACCATAGCTCATTTACTGTGGAGTAGGGAGTCGCATGTTGCGTTCCCAATGACGACATGGTCTCTTTCTGAAGTCATTTGCCAAAACGTTTATTTCCATTCGTGAGGGTTTTAGCGCACCGATATGCCTGGTGCACGTTACCTTGTTTCTTTAAAACTCTTTTGCTTCTACTTCCTATTGGCACCTTTTCATGCTAACCGTGTTTATATGGGGTAAGTCCCGGGGAGTATAATGCAGCATAGGCTACTCTGCAATGTGTCGTTATCAAAGTCAGCTATCTGTCGATGGCCAACTGAAGATCTCGGAACAAAATAAAGAACTGATAGGTTTATTAACAAGGGCAAAGAAGTTCGGCCCATTAGCTTAAAGGCGAAATGTTTTTATTTTGATCGTTAATGATAGTAAGTCAATATACTCGGCAGTTGCAGCGTTCTAAAATTGAGGACTTGCAGTGCCAGTCTACCTCACCTTTAGTATGCTTTACGAGCTTAACAATAGTGGTGCTACAATTATTGGAAAAGGAAGACGGGTATTAATGTGTTGCGGTTGTATTTGCCAAATTAAAACAGAGCCCATGATTGGTAGTATGATTTTGGAAAATTTGAGCCGTTGGAAGTTGACACTCTTAGAGAGCAAAAAGCCCAACCGAGAATTGAAACACGAAACTTTCCTGAAAGATACTGACACAGCACCAGGTAAACATTGGAAAGACCAAGGGGTAAATCACTCCGACGATGTGTTATACACTCGGGCGGGTTACTTAATAGATGTGCGGAAATCCTGAAGGAATCCTATTGTTTTAAAGAGAAACATCGTACATTTCTACGGTAAGTCTTTTACATGTGAAAATTGAACTCAGACCTGGAAGTTATTGTAGGGTTCGTAGATGAAGTGAGAACGCACAAGTAGTATCTCTATACGTCCATTCAATCATACTTTACACACAACTAACGAGAACAACGTGACAACATGCATTATAGAAAGTAATGAATGACAAGGAAGAAAGTAGGTTCCAGGCTACTTCACTACAGTTATGAGGGACCCGATCTCTCCTATTATATTGCCTTTTGCATCTTCAGGATAACAATCCCCTCTTTTCTCGCATTAATGCAATTCACTACAACCAGTGTCTGGCTAAACCTTTTTGAACAAACCCAATCAGTTTCCTAAGGCAGTTGATGTGCCATGTGCCACAAACCCACTTTCCTAGCATGTTATTTAGGCCTCTCGGACCCTCAGCCTCAGGCCTACCATCTATTCTTAACAGTAGAGAAGTTACCGAAACTACGTCATGACAACCTTACATCTTTACGGACCTTAAATTCCTACTGTGTGACTCCACGGCAGTCTTGAAACCCTGTTCATTCCAAACAATGCAATTAGGGTTAGAAGGTAGTATTATCAACATGGAATGAGAAGGTAACTTTCTCCTGAATTGACTTATGGCGAACAGTTATCTGTCTGTTCGAGCTGTGATGACACGCCATACTGCTCTGCCAACCACAACAGTCTCCAGTTCTTCCACATCAAGACCTGTGTCCTTTTTAAGTGAGTCGATGTAGGTGAGCGGTGGTCTGCCCCGTTTCCTCTGACTGTATTTGGGGGTCCAGAGTACTAGTTTTGATACTAGCTTATCCTGGCTTCTCAAGCTGTGACCGTCAAACTTCAGCCTTCGTCTACTGATCTTATCGGAGATTTTTGGGAGGTTACCGTAAAGTTGTTCATTGGTGAGGAATTGATTCCAGTGGATGAACAAGTAGTCATCTTTGTTGATCTGAAGTTATAATCGGCATTAAACTCGCCATCTTCCTTCGCTAAGACAGACCAAATGGCTCCAAGGTAGCTTTACTTTGATAAACATCATGCCATTGTTTCAGCCCCGTATTGATGTGAAAATTCTCAATTACGATAAGTGACTATTTGACGCGGGACAAGTTAAACCAAATGTCAGAGAGGCTTTTTGACGTTTAATATGATTTTGCCTTTTCATAGGAAGATATGACTTACAACGACATACGACAACGATCATCGGTTAGATTACATCGATTGGCAAGTTGGACGAAGGAAGTAACTTTGCCATTATACATTAAGGCCTTCACTCTTCGCTGAATCGAACAAGGAACTCAGATCTAAACTTCATTGCTTGTACAATTTACTATGAAAATCCTCTACCTGTTCTGCCTTGATCCTTTATGTGAGAAAGACAACATGCTGCTGACACGTCAGGAAAATTTGGCAATGGACGGTTGTAGCTTGGAGGTAGTCAAGAAATAAATATAAATTTGATGCCCCTTTTCTTAGAGCAAGCATTGTATAAAAATATAGAACTAGCATTCATTCGTAGGCCGGAATTTCCTCCTTTTCGTCTAGACTTTCATGCCTTCTGTAAAAATATTGTATTACATAACTTCTATATTTTTGATAAAAAAATGCTGGGGGCAGCCGACCCCTTGACCTAATACAGTGTCCCCCGCGGGTCCTGTCATTTTCCATCATCTAAATTTTCTGTTACTGCAGAGACTATGAAACTCAAAGTCTCTGGTTACAGTTCAGTTATTACAGGGTTTCATTTATCTTCTCGTGATTTGCATAAGAGAACAATAAACTAACGAAGTCTCCACCGAGAGAAAAACGAAATGGTACTTGTGTACTATAATGAAATAGGCCGGGTCACAAAGTAAGATATAGGGCACGAATTTTAAGCTGAACTAAGAAATCTGCAAAGGAGCCCTCCAAAGTGGAAACCTGAGGCAGATATTTGCAGGGTTAAGGCCCTCTCTTAGAAAATTTTGAAAATTTTACTACGAAATAAGGGTAAGAACCTGATATTGTCACATCCTTGTCATCAACAATTTATGATAGACAGTTGTTCTAAACAGCTCAATTTAATTTTTCGATGGTCTCGTAACGGGGCATGATCAAATGCCCCTCTTTCTGTCAAATTAATTGACGCATCAGAGACTATGTGATGAACGGGAGCATTTTTAGATTGAGGCTCCACATTATATGTTCAACATGGAAACAAACAATTTCTAGTTTCTTACTGATTACTGTAAGAACAAAGCGCTTTATCGTCCTGCTATCTATATGACTGGACACATTTCAGTAGAAATCAAAATTTATGACGGTTAATATTCTCATATGGGTACGCAACATGTGCAAGTGCCTACGATGCTAATGTTGATTCACATTTGATAGATTTTCTGAAGCTCAATCGATCTTTGCTTTGGAACAAGCAGAATACCAGTTTTCTTTACCCTCGGCCACGGCGGAAACCGTCTATTCTTTTAACATCCAGCCCCCCGATTTGAAATATAATGTCGCAAGCCCCATATGCGTTAATATATATTGACTTTTGCATATCTTAACTTATGTTAACCAATTATGTGTGCTAATTTTCAAACCTGGTGACTGTTGACCAATCAGGAAGCAAGCTTTGAAACTAATTATGCATGGCTACGTATCTCGTGTTATGTGCATGTTCAACGCCTCGTTCTCGCCGTCGTCCATTTTGACTCTCGACATCGGGCGTAGGTTGAAGTTGCACATGGAGGATAAGTCTCGTCTTTGAAACCAAATTTTGAAGTAGAAATCCTGAACTGAGGCTGATATACTCAAAATAACAACAAACCTCAAAGTGGTGGGAAAATTAAAACTCCACATTACACACAGGAAAATTTCTTCTCTTACCGAATTACCGAGTGGCGTTGGACAGCCATTGTGGACTAAGAGCGCGCTTTTCAGCCTTTCAACGTCAAGCTTCTGCAAGTACCGAAAAGTATGTAGAAAGATTTACTGAAGCACAAGTTCCTTTACTGATCGAGGACTCGTTCTTACAGGCTTAACTCTAGATTCATGTATTAGCTCCTTCCTTTTTACTTCAGTCTGGACTACTTTATATTGGAACCAAGCTTTTTTCGTTGGCTTGACTTTGTTATTGATAATGAGTGGAGGAATAGACAACGAAGACCAGAAAGCGAGCAAAGTGGAAGCAAATACTCAAGATAATCAAGAAACTGCATCACAAGAACCTGTAAAATCTACCTCAGATCTTTTTTGCCAGGAAAATCAGGCTTCACAGGAGATTAAAGATGCAAATAGTGATGCAGCAACCTTGCTTGCTTTACAGTCCGAAACTAACGCAGTACGGACAGAAGTTGCTGAACAACTTGAAACCAAAGTAAGGAATGGACTTGATAATATGGAAGGAGGTGAAGGCAATCAAGGACAGACTGAGATTGCTGAAGTGGCAGTGGATGGAGAAATGCTGGTTTCCAATAGTGCGACTTCAGGTAGCGCGATGCCAGTTCAGCTAGAAACTGCAAATGCACCTCCAAGCACTATTGAAAGCGCAAACCCCGAGCCTGAAGCTGCACAAGAAATCACCATAGATCAAACATCTCATATATCAGTTTCTGGCGCTGATACTGCTCAGTTAACACCTGTGCCGGGTTTACCAGGAGTAAGTTTGATAAGTGCTGATGGTGGCGGAGAGGATGGGAATGCCATTTATTTATTAGTTACAGGCCCTGTCGATGGTGATGGAAGTGGTGCAATTGCAGTCGATGCTTTCGCGAATGCAACTCTCCATTCAGTGCCTGTGGAGGTATCTAGTGATGGAACAGTTGTCAGTGCAAGTCATACTGGTGTGTCCACGACAGACCAAGGAGGCCAACAGCTAAATGACCCGGTTGCAGAGATTCTATCAACCATCACCAGCGTTGCAAGAAGTGCGCAGGTGAATGCCTCGCAAGTTACAAGTGCGGTGAGTTGGTAATTTAGATTTTCAAACCTAACCAATAGTAATATTTATTTTGTGACTTTAATTTGACCTTGTTAATATAATGGAATTTTGTGCAATGTTACTGAAATAGGGAATGTGATGTATTCATACTGCCAGGGAATAAAAGTTGAAACCATAGTTAGGAAGCCAATTGTTACCAAGTTTCTGAACCAACTGACTTGGCAGGCTGATGTATCCATATCCCATCTATTATAGCATCTATTATTGATTCGTATATGTGTGAATATTGCTGAAAGAGGGATTTGAGGGTGTTCATCCCCTACTACTTGACATGTTGGTCAAGTCAATGGCCTCCACTAGAAAATGTTATGCATTTTTGGTTTAAAGCAGTGAAGATACTGTTGATTGTTTGCACTGCACAGTGACAATATTTATTACTTAATTGCTGAAAAGCATTGAATGGATGGTCATGCACAAAATATATGTTATTCCTCAACTTATAAAATGAAGGCTTATTCTCATCCATGAAAAGCACATATCTGATCTACAGTACAAGTGCACAATATAATGAAACACCATGACTATAAATGTGTTTTGCATGTTTCTACAATGGCACTTCCTCACCTCCACCAAAGATAGCATAAGTCTCTCATTTCCTATCTTTTTATGGAGTTGCTGTAGTGCCTTAAACTGACCTGAATGTGGACAAAGAGCAATGTGATTGTAAAACCTTGACATTTGGACTACATAATCAAGCAATAACAAAGCTTCTTTTGGGAGATCATGTTCACTTATGCCAGCAGCTTGTGTAGCAGTTAACTGACCAACAGCATCACAGCATAGTAGATTTTGTTCCATTGACACCTTATACACTTATGTAACTCCATTTCTTTGATTATGTTATCTGCATAAGGTACATACATGTAAGATAATGTGCAAATGCTAATCTTGAAGCTAATGTAGCACCCCAGTAAAATCAGACAAAGGTGCATAGTTTAGCTAGACAATGGCTTAGTTTCAATTCCCAAGTATCTATGTCTCCAAGGTTTGATTGTTTGTTTATCAAGTAAATACAGTCCTTAAAATCTCGCTGATTCTACCTATTTCACGTTACATAACCTCGAGTGTTTGTTGTGAATTCATTATACATCGCTGGTCCATCAAAGTGAAGCATTTCTAAGAGAGAAGGTATAGAAAGTCTATAGGAAGTACGAGCCTCTATGGACAAAAGGACAGTCAATTGTAATGATTGAGAGCTTGCAGTTTCAGAGTAAAATGATTATATTTTAGCAGTAGGGTTGTCTTTCTTCATTACTTGTGTTTTTAAGTAGATGTACCCTTTGATTTTTTGTTATTTCCTGTATTTCATTTATTTGCATTTAATATGTTACTAGTTATTTGATTTTTCATACTTCATTGATCATATACAGGCAGGAACCAGTGTTTCATTTCCAACTGCTTCAGAAATGTCTTTAGCACAAGATATTCTTGCTCTTGCTTCATCTGCATTGTCATCATCTTATGCTGGTAATGCTGAGGCAAAAACAGAGCCACAGTCTGGTACGACAGATGGTGGGAGAGACAGTGACAGTGTAGCAAATTCAACTGGAGATCTGAATGAAGAGGAAGTGAAAAAAGCAGCACTTGAACAAGAAAGCCAACAACCAGACAATGGTTAGAAAATTTTTATATTTTGGGTTTTCTTGTTTTCCATATAAATATTCTTCAGACATAAAACATTTAACTGGAAGTCAAAGTACAGACTCCCAGCATCACACTCACAATCAGATGGTTGCGAGTTCAAACCAACCCTGAGCTTGTCTGTCATGATCCCAGAGGTACTGTGCCCCGTAATCTGCTCTCGTGAAGTGGGAAGCTATGTTATAGCATATAGCATAAAGAGCATGAACAACTTGAAAGGGAGAAGTTCCTAGTAGTTGCTTTGGCCTTGAACAGGCTGAAATTCAAAAAAATTGTTTTGCTAAACTATATTGCAATGCATTCCAGTTTTCTGAATGATGTTTCTCAATGTTTGATGTTTATGCTATTGTTTCAGACAAGACTTAGCTTTCTAATTGAATTGGCATACGAGATTCCATAGATTTAATGGGAGAAAATCTGTGTCATTGTGCCATCTCTAGTGGGAAATATCCATATTCCTCTTTGATCATTCATGTATAATCTCTTTCTAGATTGTTGGTTGTTAATGAATGATTTTACTAAAGAGAGCTACCCCATTTAAGATATGTTAACATACCCCTTATCCCAAATATTGTTTTTCTGATTGATCATACCTCCTCATATTGTCATCTCTCTACTTAGCTGTAACCACTAGGATTGTAGTTCTCCAGTTACTGCTTAAATATTGTCTACCTACAAAGCTTAAAATGTATCTGCCTTTTCTAGCCTTGCCATTCATCTTTTCTGTGATCACTGAGAGAACTGGATTGGCTGATGTACTTGGTGCTTCTACATTGTTCAGCACCTGACACATTTAGACCTTGCAACTTAACTCCAGTAGCATCAAACGCATAGTCATTTGTTAGTGTATCAACTGGTGTAATGCAAGGCACCTAGCATAATGTTTATATGATCATCATAATTGTGCTTTTCCGGTGTCTGAATGGCATACACAAGTTTCTTCCACGTATTCCCCCCCCCCCCCCTCTCAGCTGTTTCTTATATCACTTGGGTAGTTGTGGTACCCAGCTTAACGTTTCTTTTGGCAGTAATTCTCTTGACCTTGCATTGAAAACCATGCTGATGAAAAAGTTGTTATCTCTGCCCAGATGCCTCCTTGTGTACCCCATAAAAATCTGTGAGTATTGTTTGGCTTCAAGTTACAGGCCCCCGTTTCTTTAAAATTCCCTGTATTACACTTTCATTTGTCATCTTCTCTGACCAACTTATTCTTGGGTAGCCTTCTATTTGCCCACATTTCAGATACCACAATCTTCTCTTGTGTTTTTTGTTTTTTTATTCAAACTAGTCTTGGCTGTGTTAATCTTATAAAGGGTTAAGTATCAACCCATAAGCTTTAATAGGAAGTATGACAGAATTCATGAACGACCAAAGTAGACATATCCACTCCATATCCCTCCCTGTATAACAGTGATTATGTTCTTGTTGATTTTGGAATCTGGATGGATTTTAATAATGGAGCTTTCAAACTTTTTCAAATAGGCCCTATTACTGGCACTCCCCTCTCTTCATTTAGTCTTTTGCTGCTTTATGATTGTAAATTAGTCACTCTGTGTATGCCTCGCAAACTGACAGCTTGTGGGTAACTTTTGCCAATGGAACTGATTGGCAAGGTAGGTTTTGATACCTATGACTGCCGCTGTTTTTCTTGTGTTTCAACTGTGCAGTTTCCTTTCAAAGCCAGCTTTGATAATTTTGTTGTAGTCTGATCTAGGTAAGAGTTTGAATTTGTAAGTAATCAGACTAATACTCTATTTCAACTTCCTTGGGAATTGGGAAATCGGGAACTCAGTTATGGGACTTTACGGCGTAACATTTGTACCTCTCTCTCTGCATGCTATGATTAAGGGTAGGCCATAACTGAGCATTATTTATATCTGAAGTGGACTGTAGTATATGTATTTTTTCAACATTTTCTCTTAGAAATGCCCTACTTTGACAATGCAGATCTACCACACTGGGCACGCTATTTGCGTGACTGTCGTCAAGTCGGCGACTGCTATACAGGCTATGTGATGAATGAAATGGAGATGGATAAAGTGTTAAATATGTACAAGAAAGAAACGCACAGCTTATTTGCTATTAGGCAGACACCGTCCCCCGTTAGGGAAGATGGCACCGTGCGCTTGATGTGGAAGTCCCAGTATGTACCATACGATGGAATACCTTTTATCAATGTTGGTAAGTGATGCTTTGTTTTGAACTTGGTATTATTGTCATGTCTTGTGTCATGAGGATAGAAGATATCAATGATAAGATCTTTGTAGAGTACTCAAGATATGGCTTACAAAGTTTTGCCTCTTTGAGGTTTATATGATTGTGATTTGATTAATACTGCGAGATATTGATAGAGAAGTGAAGGAATTTGATGTAGCGGATTGAAATACTGGTCCCACGCTATCAGTGGATATCACGACTGAAGAGGGAGGGATGGAATGTTAGCGTTTTGCCAGGGTTCAAAATGATGTGAAATGTGTGCTTCCGTAGAATTCTCTCCAATGTGAACTGAAATTTTTTGTCTTTAGATAATTCCATATATGCAGATGAAACAATGCTAGTGATGTATGGTGAATTATTGGAAACAATTAATTTACAGTTTCTGGTCTAGATATCCATGTATTAATTTTTGTACTCCCCCTCGTAAGTGTTTTCATCTCCAGTTTGCGTTTATTTGCCCCAGCTGGCATTTCGACTTTGAGACACGCAGCAGTAAGATTAACAGATGTGAAAGTAAAAGATCTGTATGCTAATTGTTTCTCTTCTTCGTAGGCCGACGTGCTACTGTGATGGAATGTGAGCATGGCCCACGAAAGAAGGCTAATGCCGTTAAAAGAGCGATCAATGCCAGCTCAGATGAACTGATGAAGAAAGTGCCGAATTTGACCTGCCCTGCCCGAGTGTTTATCAAGAAGGTACGAAAGTTTCCTGAATACAAAGTAGAGTCAGAGATCGATGCCAAGTTAATGCGACAACTACAGGAACAGGCATTAAAGCAACTTCGAGAAGGTGGACGTCTCAGTAATGGCGAGATAAGGTACAGTCTTTCGTGACGTTTTCTTTTTTTATTGTTACTTCCGATTTAATGCTCTTTCGTGGCATAATTGTGATGTCATAACATCTTGTTACGCTTAGTACTCAAGTTTATCTCTTATTCTACCCCCTATTGTAGATCCCAAGGTCCCTTAATTGCATTAAATATTTATTTTGCCATGTAGTAGTGTGTTGTTCTCCTAATTACCCTCACTGTTCCTGTGATGGTGTCAGTGTGGATGTTGACCCCTGACGTGGCTTAAATTCCTGAACTCCACTACATATAGTGCATTGTTCCATATGATTGTGTGTGTGGTCATGTGGTGTCAGATTTTGGGAAATTTTTGGAAGTTTGATTCAGCTGTAGGAAGCCTTGGTATTTTTTCTTGATAGCAAACTGGCTCACCGAGTCCACGTGAAAATGATAAGAAAGACGTGCTCTCTAAAAGCTTAGCAGATGTGGTGTAATTTGCTACAAAACTAGCTAACTTCGATTGTCACACGTACAAATTCTTGAACAAAATTTTAAAATGACTACTCATAGAATAAAATCAGCAAAAAACCCCAGACGATTCTTTTTTTCAGGAGTACATGTTTTATGTAAGCAAGTGATTTACTAGGTGGAAATCGTAATCTGCTGATGAAGAGCAGATCCCAGCAAAGAGCGCCCAAGTTTGTAATAATATGTAATATATGATAATCTATGCTCTCAATGTTATCTATACAGTATCCTCAAGGTACAATTATCATGAAATGAACTTAACTTAAGAGCCAAATGGCCTTACAAATGAGAGTTACAGTAAAATGCAAGAAACGTAAAATATGTTTTTAGCGCATATTTTGCTGGGACTTTGCTCTTGGTAATTGGCCATAAGGTCTACATTCCAAATAGTACAGGGTGGTAAGACTCATTCTTTTCATGTTTTCGTCTTTTGAAGGTTCTATATGCAGCTCCCTCTACCATCAGCTCATCATTATCACGTTGTCGCAGGACAAGAGGCGCCTGTTGAATCAGTAGTAGAACAAGAGAAACACCATGTCGATCCACAAGTTGTTGCCAAAATCACCGAAGTGGTGCGCCAGGGTTACAACGGCGCATTTCTAGTGCGTCAGATCGCGCGTGACTACGTTGAGAAAGAGTTATTTAGCTACGGAGAAGCTAAACCACCGCGACACGATAAATGTTACTTTCCACCAATGATCGAAATACAGAATATCATCCAGTCCGTTCAAGCTGAAATTGCCGCCGGAACACTCAAGCCATTACCTCCGGTTAGTATGATCTTCAGTTTGTGCGTTTAAAGGCCTGTAAAAAAGTCACTATTTTACCCCGTTTTTGTCAAGTATTCTTAAAGCAAGTCGGTTCAAGCCTAGCTTGTATAATTAGATGGTCTCGGGTTACTTGCAGTCGAGCTACTATTTAATGACTCGTTTTATACTTCAAATTTCTTTGTGCGTTTTTGGTACCGGATTTTAAAAATGATAGATCGGAATCAAGAAATCTCGTTTAGCGATTGTCGCAATCTGAATATAAACATAGATTATGTGTTCATTGAGGAAATGTCTCAAATGGATTCATGGCGTGTGTTTATGTCGTGGGGGTAGTCAAATCGGTAAACGACAAATCCTTGCGAAGGACTGGCCTGGCAGATGTGGACATACAGTGGTCGACATTGATATTTCGATCTCTTATAGACGGCAACCATAGTTCGGGGGAAGGGTCAGTGCAAGCTTTGAACTGTCAACAAGGGCGTGGCCATGGCATTATATTATTGATGCTGAATTTGGAAACAGCTTTCAGCGGTGAATATCCAGTTAAAAACTCTTGCGGACATTAGTTTGTCTCTACTAGGGACTTCTTGCACTTTATGATATATTACAATTATGATGCAAAACTGTTAAACCAGCAGGGAATTACTACCCGTATGAATCATGAGTAACTAACAGTATTATTTGGCTTAAAACGATATTCTTTCGAGTGTTCATCAAACATTGGGGGGGGGGGGGGGGCATTATCTTCCTTCGCCCTGGGTGTCCGCCACTGGATAGGACACTTTAATAGATAAGAAAGGATAAGGGGCTAACTTGACTGAATCGATTGGTGCTAAAGTTTACGACTGGCAGGTGGGGAAAATGACTTGCTTTCAACAGTCAATAAGTATGATATTCATGTGATACTGACAGTTCCCAGGAATGCCTTGCCAATGTTATGTTTACACCGTAATCTGATCTGAAGTATGATCGGAGGGGGGGGGGAGGGGTCGTAAATAAACCGCTAAGTTTTAGAAGTTGAAGGGTTCAGATGACCAAATGTGTTTGCGTGCAGACGTCCATAATAAGTAGATATATCACACCTCGTGTGATTTGAGATAATGAAATTTCCTGGAGTTGAGCCAGTCAGCATTACTTTCATTTACTAGTCAAGAGGGGTTGTTAAAAAGGGGAAAATACGTCTTATATGCATCCCGATGTTAAACTTCACATTTTACGTTACTATTTCACATCCTTTCCTTTTGAAACAGCCAGCAACCCCGCCTCTCTCCAACAAACCCAAGAAGCGGAAATCGCTGATGAAAGGAGGAGATGACGGTGACAGCAGTGATGACGTAAGTGGATATAAAAAAGTGAAGGGAGAGGAGACGGAAGGTGATAAAAAGAACAGCGGAGACGTTGGAGGTAAAGGAATTTATCAAACCTTGAAATTTTGTGTTAATGGGTGTTTGACTTGTCTGCATAATCAAAACATATTAAGCGCTTGGCGAAAATTTATGTAAGTGTGGCGTTGTTTTTTGTCATTGATGAGGAGGATAATGTGAATTGAATAACCTCAAAACTGGCGCTGATAATTATGCGGACGCCTTTGTATGATTATTAGTTATTATAGTTAAAACAATTGTAGCTTGGTGATTTTTCTGATAATCTCCCGAGTCAGCACTTCTTTGACTATTTGGGGACAACTCTCGAAGTGTACCTTTTACAATAGGGGAGAATTGTAATAAGTCAGTGAGTTCGTTTGTATTCTTGATAAATAGTATGCTAAAATTTCCTGACGGTATCTGTATCGTAACCAATGGTGTTGCCTTAAGTCTAAAAGATATTACAAAAACGTGGAAATGTGTCATCACCATGATTCAAACCCGGGAGGTACACTCTTGTGGCCTTTTGCTCCACTGCGACCCGATGACACTTGATTCGATGTCTCTAGTTGTCACATTAGCTCCCAGATCACCCAACGTGGAACTTCGAAAGCCAACTTTACCAAGTTTGGAAACCAGCCGCTCTGCGACATATGCCTTGAACACTTGTGGCAACTCTCAAAGTCTCAAAGCTCGAACCCAGGTTTTGGCATATTTTCAATGTTCTCAGTTATCACTTCAGACTTGACATTTTCAAACCCATCCTTCTGACATGTAATTTGGCGTTACATAAATAGTTTTTTAGTGGCCTGTTTTTTCTTTCCCTTGTGCAGAAGCGTCAATTTCTATGGAATCTCACGGAGAAACAGGGACCGGACAGCCAAACACGGTTTCATTAACGCTACCAAAAAGTCAACTAGAAAACCTCTCCGTTTCTAACTTGACGTTCGATCAACTGCAACAGCTGGCCAAAATTGGCTTACTAGCGCTCAACAATACGGCGTTTGGAGGTTCACCAGTATCGATGGCAGGTGGAGAGATGGAGCAGTCGGACGAAGTTACAATGGCCACCAGTGAAATACAGGCGGCGGAGGGAATGTCTGTAGAAAATCAAGTTGACGAGGGATCGCGTACTTTAATACCACAAGAGGAAGCGAGCGAACATAAGCATGACGTCGGCTACAGCCAAGATGATGAGAACACTGTATCAAGTGAAGTAGCGACAGAAGTTGCAGCCTCGCTGGTGACGTCGTAGCGAAAAATTGCTCCCTTTTCGCAATTGTTGGTCGCTATAAAATATTGACTGCATACGTGACGGGGTACCCTCTTGAAGCCAGGATAACAATTTGTACTGGTGCTACCCAGTAGTTTCCTACTGAAGGAAAGTGGTTTGGCGATTGCCGACCAACTGTTCGGTAATGCCGTCCTGTTATAGAGTATCAAAGCCATCATTCAGAGGCCATGTTATCTAAGGAACCAACCTTATTTTAGACTTGAGCAATCGGCTCCCCAGCATCCATTTGCCAGGTTTAGCATTTGATAATTTTGTTTGGGTGAGTTTTGGGGATGTGTTTATTCGTTAAGGCAACGGCCGCTGTACAATTATGGAAAGTTTAGGAAATGCTTTGATTCCGAAAATGGTCTTTTAAAACATTCGTCAAAAGTGTGTATGGAACAAGTATATTGAAGTTTTGGTATAGGATGCGCGTTGTTAGATCTTATTTACTATGCAATGGTGTTCAAGTTAAGAACACGGAGGGTCTAATACCCGTTACACTTTTGTGACCCCCTCCCTTGTATTTTATAAGGCATCATGTTCAGTTCTGTGCAAGCTGGGCTTTAGAATAACTTGCTGCTCGGTCACGATTTTGTTCGAATTGTTAGGCTAATTGTAGTACTAGGATCAAGTCGAGATGGAAAATCTCCAATTTCGTTGTTTGTACTTAAAATTTGAACTTCAAAATTTTTGGCTTTATATTGATTACCAAATATTCCGACATTAAATTTTCGGTCGCCAGTTGAACATGGTGATTGCCATTTTTAGCATGTTTTGAACAACCTGATAATAGGCATTGTAACGCTTCACCTTGTCGAGGTAGCAGAACAAATTTTAAAACACTGAAAAAGCTCGGACATGGCTGTTTTCTGACTATGAATTCTCGGGTAAGCCAATGTCCGAAGATAAAAACGTCGCAATTTTTTCTTAATTATGTATCCTGTCTTCGATAGCCATGATTGTCATGAATTGAAGCAGCGCAATATGAATATGTTCTCGGTTACATGAATCCATAGGTAGTTTGAAGGAGCTTACCTTTTTCTAAGCAGCGGAAAACAATAGGAATACGAGAGAAGATCGGCATTTAGATACATTATGCCATGTATCGGAGTCGTCGCTCGACACCATCGCACTTATTTTATTCTCTCTATTTCGTTGGTTGCCACCTGGAGTAGACCGCTCAAAGTAGTAAAAGCTCTCTAATATCATACACTGCTATGCCACTTAATTTTACTGCACGTTAAGGCTAGGACATGTATAGCGGAGGGCGGTTATAGTAAAACTAGACAAAGAGACCAAGGAAAGGAGGAGATAGTAGATGCCACAAATTTGTGCCCGTTTTCATGAAAGGTGTATGATGTGATCATTGACAGACTTCCTTACGTTTTCTACTTTAAACAGACAAAGGCCGCTGACTGTAGCTCCCACGCCCCAAGTATAGCATCCGACACAGAGGCTTATTGACATATATTAAGGTATTACAATTAACGTGCATGATACTACGCTATGATTTATCAACTTAGTAGTTTTATTTGGACTGTTCTCTTGGCTTTCCTGTTTTCCGCAAGTAGCTCCTTAAGGTGTAAGTTACTCCACTTTGGCTTTAAAATAGCCTTCTTTTGCAATAACTATTGAAATTGACAAGTTACTAGGCCTTTACGTATTGGTAACTCCATCCGAAGTAATCCATCCCCTCTCCCCTTCATGCACGCCCTTGCTCACGTCGCCGGGCGAACTCTTTAGTGAGCTTTTGAGTGCAAGGAGCGATACGATCAACTTACCTCCTCCGTGTAGACATCTCAGCGTTATAGAACATTTACTGTAGTTCATCTATTCATAAAATGCTTACTAAATGTACAAAGAGTTCATCTATGTAAGAAGTTATTCACCTTTTAAACGCTGACTTCGTTAGCGTCCCGAGTTGTTGTCAGACTCGTGTGAATACGGTATTATATTTTTCTGCTATCATGATACGAAATTGAAGTCTTTTAATGTAGCCTTCCATTATTGTAGTACTTACGAAGTTGATGGAATCAGTGGTGAACAGAGATTCGTCAACATGAATACTGCTCCAGCTTGTTTTATTCTCAGTCTTGTAAGAGTGTTGTTTTATTCACCTTCTTGTGCATTACTTTAACTTGGAGGACTTAAACTGTTGCATTGGCTCATGTTGAAGTCTCGATCTGATAAGCATAAGAGATGAGACCCCGGCCATTTAGTGATCTTCGAGTTTAGTTTATAGTCCTCTGAATCCAAGAAGTCATAGTGGAATGCTATTTTTGGCGATGGTGTATGCAGGGCACCAGTAAGCCCGAGGGAAAGAGATTGAGACGTCAAATGGGGAAAGAAAGCCAGATGTCTGTTGGGGAAAGAAATTGACCCATGAGTTGAGAAAGGAAATTGGCATATCAGTTTGGGAAAGAAAATGACATATCAGTTTGAGAAGAACATCAATTGAGACATCAGTTTGGAAAGAAATTAGACATCAATTTGCATTTTTTGACCAATTGTACGTTTTTATCGTTGTTGTGCTCCTAACTTTAAGTGGGTTATCTCATCCACCTCGCCACTGATCATGAGAAGGAGAAGTCTAGCCACGGAAAGATGAATTTACCCGGTATATAATCATTAACCACTCGAGACAACGTGTAAGATCGCGTGTAAGCAATCAAAACCAAAGAAAGTATCTTGGGGTTAATTGTCAAGATGTGGATTGACAAGAGAATGGTGCTGTATTAGTAATTAATGGATCGTAATTAAAGAAATTTTTAATATTGATTCGTCTTGTTGATAAAGTAGTATAGTTGCATTATTCCAGAAAGTGTTATGGATAAACTAGAATGTGACATAAATTGGCACCGGATCATGGTACCCACTTTCCCTTACCAAAGGTAGCACCCTAATTTCTCGAAAGTCAAAATTCGAGCAAAACTATGGATATTCATCAACAAATGGGTGATAAACGTCAGAAATACCGGATTCTCTAACAATCTGCCAAATTCAGATTAGCCGAAATATTTCAGATTTAAAATTCGGGCAGAAAAATTAGTGCACCCTTTAAATTGAAATGGTTCTGCACACTTACGATGTTACCACATGCGACTGTTCCTAGGATGGAAGAGAGGCGTTCAATTTGCGCACAAGAATTCTGTACATAGTGAGCTAAGCTAAAATTTCGCTGATCTTAGACAGCACCTTAGTTTCTACCACTAGTTGGGGAAGCAGCACCACGTTTAATAGAAGGATAATGGTGCATAACATGACGCGAGTGGTACCAAAGCTGCAGTAATTTTCATAAATCCTGCACCTGCCTAGGACGTATTCAGTACCATCCACTTACTGTGGGCACATAAAACAATAACTAGTTTCATATGTTCTCCCCAAACCCTTGTAAGACCTCGAGTTTGCTTGTGTAAAGTACAAAGTCGGTAAAAGGCGTGTTGTTCTTGAAGACGTATTGTTGATACTTGTAGCCAGTCTGACAAGAAGTATAGAATGGCACCGGTGAAAATTTAGGGAAGCTGGTACGAAAGTTCTGTTCGCAGAATTATATATCTTCCAAATATTTCATTTGCATTTGTAAGAAAAGCATGGTGGACAGAGTACTATCATGTCTCACGGTGTCAAAACTTCTTATTGTTCAACATACCGGTACATGTTTGGATAGTTTACTTCAAACCTCTCTTTTGTAATTCCCCAATTAGTTCCAACTCTTGTCACCTGCCATGCATTCAATAATGTTTTGTGGGTTTACGAGGTCGAGTACACGAAGTCAGTCATGCCATGTGAAATATACAACTGGCATATTGGCTTGGGAATATAAGATATAGAATTATACCGCAAAACCTGTGCATACCGGAGAATGTGCATTGAAATATATTGGTAACAGCATCTTTGTATGCTGCCACCAGTTATCGCAGAATCAGTGTGGATTGAAACCTTTATTTTTTGGCATGATTTGCTTATATGGAGAGAATATTCCTTTTGCAGAGTCTACAGACTGTGAAGGAATAGGAAGCTTACACTGAGTGGGTATATCATCAATATTGGTATTTGGAAGATTAAGTAGTGACCTACACTTGACAGGTCGAGCGAGTTGTTTTAGAATGTCGTGTTGTGCCCACGGAACAACGGCACAATAGTCCAGAACACTCGAAAAAGTTACTACCCTGAAAGGTAAGAAATGTTGCTGTCTCTATATACACTTGAATACCAGTTAACACCATTGTTGAGTTAAATCTAGCGAGTGACCCTTTGCATATGCGTTGAAGTGCTTCATACTTTCTCAAAGACAGTGGAAATGAAGATTGATGCCTTGGAGATGTGGGCATATCGGCGACAACTGCGAGTTTCTTGGACTAAGCGACGAACGAATGAGTGGGTTCTCGAAATACTCTATACTGATAGGATGCTGAAACGACAGATGATCACCAGGAAGATGCAGCATTTCGGACATGTGTCTCGACATGATAGCCTTGAGAAGACCAT
>JAAAKL020005411.1:0-19354 GCA_010016065.2 Carybdea cf. marsupialis auct. non (Linnaeus, 1758)
TGGAACTCCTTTTACCTAACAGGAATTGTAATTAAATACTAGTGTACAGAAACCTTGAGTTCCAAATGATATACTATGTTGTTGTTTTTTATTACTGATATTGTTAAGTAGCATTTGCTAAGTCCAAGATACCTGACTTAAACATTTCAAAAAAGGGACTAATATTCTTTAATTTCCTGTACAGCTGCATATTGCTGAAGTAATCCTTCCAGGGTACATTCACAACATCCCTGAGTATCTTGGTGTTATTCACCATCAAGGGTGTTTTCTAGATTCTGGCTGAGGGCCCAGCCTGAAGATCCACACAACAAAACTAATCGTACAGTTGTGCAAAAGAAGCACCTATTCATGTCATTTCAGATAATTGACTTCCAGATCACTGACAGATGTTTGAAGAAAGCCCAAGCTTTTTCAATGTGTATATCAACTTCTCTGTAGGACAATGAAATATTGCTTCCAAGACATGTGAACTGTTTGACGGATTTGAGAGCATGACTTGATAGAGTACTGGTGTCACCTTAACAGTTGATGTACTATCTGATATTGAACAATGCTAGCTCAAGGGCAAGTAGGAATCTGTTTGCACCTTCAAGTGTGTCTGATAGAAGAGCCAAATTGTTTTGACATAATCTGCATCTGTGATGAGTGTAGCGAGAAAGCCAAATTCATTTAGGGGAGTAATTAAAGTGCAGAGGATGTATTTAAGGCAGATGGTAAATAAGGACAGGGCAAGTGTTTGGGATATGACTCAGCTTTTGGTTAAGGATGTTGGGCAAGGAAACAATGAACCCCAGCATTGGTCGGAGTATGAGCAAGTCACAAGCTGTTGTATTGCAGTAGACCACTTACCAATGGTATTTAAAGTGGTCTTTTTAGGGACCTAGCCCACATTTTGGTTCAGGATGGCAATGAGGACATTGTATTGCAGACAACAGCTCCTTGAATGCCCTCTGTCCTTTTCTCATTACTGATCTTACATATTTTGGGGTTCTTTGGGGTTTGGGGGCACCTATGAGCCTGTAAAGTGGTGGGATCGCAAATGTAAAGTAAAAAGTTTTGGGCAGAAGATAATATATGCCAGACGACTTTTCCATGTAAACTACATAGGGTGACAGTCTCATCATTTTGGGTAACTGTACAGGTTATGGAACAAATATAACTGTACGTGAATGTCTTTAGAAGCCCATCCAATATCGGATCTCATCTTCTGTCATTTTATTTATGCTCCTGTTGAAGGTGGAAGTATTATGTCCCTGCTAGGTTTGAATTTGTTGAACACATTTGGAAAAATGGTATAATGTTAAAATTCCCCTTCCTGCAATTTCTAAGATGTTCCTCTACTTACAGCTTCTGATATTCTGGTTGGTCAATGTGCTGTCTATTAGGACTAATGGTACTTTGATGGATCTGCTGGTCTGCCCTATATATTGGTCTTTGTAAGTTCAATGAAGCATGAAGCATGAACGTTGTGATAAATGGCAAGCGATAGTTGGATGTATAATGAAAGGTGGCATTAAAAATCTTAGATTGCTAGCAGTGGCGTAGGGTATCACTTTGGACCAGGCATGCTACAAAAACAGTTTTGCCACAAATCCCTTGTCATGCCAGGTACATCTATAGAAGTACTGTTTTGCCTTTGAAAGGCAAACTTCACTGCAAATTTATCCTTCTATCTTTCTCAATAAACTTAGAAGTAACATTATCATAAAAGGATGTCCAACCCTTAAGCAATAGAATGTTTCCCCCTCTGTGTCAAGTCATTCGACTTCTGTTTTCAGCCAATGTACGCTCTTTTTCTATAGCACGCTGTGGAACCTTTTTTGACTACAGATATTTTTACCTAAGTAGTACTGGCTACCTAAGATTCTATTGGTTTTTTTGAAGTTGAGCATCATAGCACACCTTGCCTCAACAGGAGCTGTATAGAGACTTCAGCACAGAAGAGCAACTTGATGTTTTATTTCTATACAGATTTGTGACAGAACAGTGAGATTGGGATATTGAGTGGCCTTTGGGTTTGAAAAGAATTGACCAAATTTACCAAATGGATAAAAGCAATTTGATTAACACATTACTATACTTAAGTTGATGTAATGAAGAGACTAGCAAATAATTAAAGAACGTATTATGAGTGTGCAGCGCATGCCTTGCACAGCTGGAGAATACGTCTCTGATTGCTAGAGGACAACACAAGATGAAAGGTTTTTTGTAACTTTGCAAGTGTCTGGTCTTAGAATATATGTTAATGAGATTATTGTTAAAAGAACAAAGCATTTGATGTATGTCCAATCAAAGGAGCTCAGATGTACAGATTCCATAGTTTAATGGACATTCCTTAAAGGCAGAAATACAGTATGTTTTTACAGTTTATTTATTTACAAATTTATGGAATGTTGTTTTAACACTTATTTGAATTTCTATAAATTCATGTTCAAAATGTTGTTTGTGTATTTGGAACCTATTTACATATTTTAAAGTGTATTACACTAAATTTTAATGTTGGGATGTATAACTGTAAGATGACATTTCACAAATAGATATTAAATGGTTGATGCCTTGAGGAAGGAGATTGTTAAATAAAAATGGGTTATGTTTGAATTGGACATTGCTCACTCTGGCTGTGCAATAGGCTACGCTCGATATTGAGTATGCCACAAAAGACAAAAAATGTTCAAATGAGAGAAAACATCATCAATTCATAAGTACAGAGCAAAACTAAATGCATGCTTGTTTACAAGAATAAAGCTTTGAAAGCCGTCTCCAAATGAATCACCCTCATCTAGGTTAGATTACAACATGAAAGAGTAAATCTTATAATCCAAATTTCTATGCACCTTATTTCCATAGTTTTTGTTTTATTCCAACCTCCTAAAGCTTCAGTATCTTCTGACCATTATTTTCTTTCAACATATTGATATTATAATACATTTCATGAAAGATCTTTGTATGAAATTGCCCCTCCAATGGCTTTTCTTGCAGCAGTTCTCAAATTGGGTTGGGCCTACATGTACCATAAAGGTTAAGCTAGAGGTTTCTTAGCAGTATGTGAATCTTGAATGCCTTTGATGGAAACTGTGTTCGTAGTCACAAAGTGGCTAACACTGCAATTGGTTTCAATGAAGAAAGGCATGAGCAGTGTTTTAGCTAGTTTTTAAAAGGCACGTAGCATTACAAAGATATAGTGTCCCTCATTGGAACTGGGAGTTTGAGGGGGCTTTGTGACCCCCCAACAAGGTTTAGGGCAGAGCCATGACAGCTATCACTTTTGACCATTTGAGAGTCTCAAAGAGGGTAACTTTGCTGTCAATTTCAATTAAAAAAGGAACAAGAAAATGTCACATTAGATTACAGTGAAGGTATGAAGGGATATTTTCTGCCATTAAAGTATTGTGAACATTGTGATTACTTGGTAAAAGTGACTTGAAATGTCTTTAAAATGTTCCTATCTGTATTGTCAGTTGCACACCATAAACGTTCCATAAACTGCTCACCTTTACACCATGATGTGCTGTAAAGTGTTTTGTAACTGTAAAACTGCATATTGCGGTTGGTATGTCCCATAGTGGCTCATGGAGAGTGCATAGCAGCATCCTTGCTAAAAGTGCCCAACTGCAACTGATGAGCATTGTCAGAAAAGTGGGTGCAGCTGCGAAGAAATTGTGAGGAGGTATTAAATTTTTTTAGTGATTTATAAAAAGTTGGCTTTTTTTGTAAGGGGGGACAACATGCATAGAGGACAAGACCTATTTGCATTGGAAACTGCCCTATACACAGTCAGAGAAGGTTTAAGAAGAAGCATTGTTTAAGAAACCTGATGATGAGGATGTTTCTCTGATGTTTGCAGGGTACGTCATTCAACAAATATGTAGAGCATTTTCGAATTCAAGTACTGCTTCTGGTCAAGAGGCCCATAAAACATCTCATGTCCTTCTTCTGGCAATCCCAGCAACAACATTTTGCCTTGGAACATGGCAAGTTTACAGACTTCAGTGGAAGAAGGATTTGATTAAGCAACTAGAGCAGAGAACAAGTGCACCACCAGTCAGTTTGCCAGCTAGGTATGTGCTTTATTGTGAAATATTTTTTTGGAAATGGTTAAGAAAGTTTTTTATGTGTCTGGACATTCCATTATATAGCAATTCAGCTTTGATGATGATTGTCTTTGCCACGTAGAAATTACATGGACCTGTTGGTTTGTTTCATGTAGAAAAGCTATTGTAGCCCAGGTTTTACTAATTCTTAGAGGATGGTGGGCCAATACATCTCAGCCACTTATGTACATTATGGGAAAAATGTGAACTGGTTTCCGTGCCTCAAGTTATCAATCTAGACATAATCTATGTAGGTTTGCTTTACAATTTTTTTTCTTGTATTTTTGGTGTGAAACTCTCTTAGTCACATTGCTACCTTAATTGGTTTGGTATGAAAGTATGTTATGGTATGTATACTGTATAGAAGGTATTAAAATCAAACCTTTGAGTAAGTTGTTGCATCAGTTTTCTGTTTAAACTTCATGCATAACTTCTACAACCAAAAGAATGGAAAAGACAATTGACAGAAATAAAACCAAACTGGGATTGAAGCCAAACAAGTTGTGTAAGGGAAGTAATCTATGTTCTCCTGCAGGCCGTATAGGATGGCTATACCTTTTAAATAGTTTACAAACCCTTCTACAACTTATTCGTTTCACAAAGATATAGATGTACTGTAGTTACTTTGGTCATCCTTTGGATCCCCGCCTGATTTATACAACTTGCCAACAATATCTCTGTGTAACATCAAAGTCTTCTTTTGTTCATTGTCAGTGCAAGTGTCTTGCAGGAAGTTGTCTATATAGTCTGCTTGTATTACCCTCTCTGGTTTCTCAAAGCACAGGTTTGCTCCCAGTCTCATCTTCTTGCCATACCCAATGTCAAGCAACTTGTGGGCCTGAGCTATCCATAAAGGTCATCATTGCTTGTATTTTCCTGTCAGCCCGTTGAATCCAGGAGAAAGTTTGATAACAGAACATTGCTGTTTCAAATGCTGGATGTTTTGAAATCAAATTTACTTTTCTACATTTTGCTATGAGATAACATCAAGAATTAAAAGCAAGAAACCCCCACAACAAATTGTAGAGTATTAGCATTGTTTATGTTTATCAAACATTTGATTGGATCATAGTATTGACAGGTCCAGTGGATTGCAGCTTTCCTTTGCTGTGGTTTGAGACTTCATGCCATAACAATACATTTGGTGGATGGCTTGCCATGTGGCATGCAACTAACTCAGTGGTCAAATTTGATTGGAGAGATTTTCAGATTGAAGCTGATGACAAAATTAGTGACTCTAAAACATATTTCTCATCATTTTTTTCCCTTTAGAATTGCCAATAATGTGGCTGTTCAGACAGGGATGCCAATTGCAGCTGTGTATTTTGATGGTGTATATCAATTATCAGCCCATCGTATGTTGTAGTGAGGCAATAGACGGAGGGTGTATGTGTTTCCCCTGACCACAGACTATAATTAACTTTCTTTTGTGAAGTTGGTATGTTAACCATGCAATGCCTTGGCTCTGGTTTTCTCAACAGGTGTTGAGTGGGGTGCCCTCATAATCAGTTTCTTTTCTTGATGAGTGCACAATTGCTTCCAACGACTACTACAAGTTACTACCAGCTTAATTTATTTTCCTATTTGTTATAGCTATGAAAATTTGCAAGATTTGGAGTATAGAAGGATATCGGTAAAGGGAGAATTTGATCACAGCAAGGAAGTCATTCTAGGTCCCAGGTCTCTTACACAAGGTTCAACCACTCAGTCAGGACCCCATAGTACAAATGGATATCATGTAATAACGCCGTTTAAGCTGGATAATGGGTAAGAGTAATATGATATTTATATGAGTATCATTTTTTCTGTACTCCATCCAATTAGTTCTGGTAACCGTATGCCTATGATTAGGCAACACCTTTTACGAGATTTTTGTTATACATTCATGAGCTGCGTTCAAACCATTTTTAAAACGGTTTAGACTACAGTTCCAAAAGTGCAAGTTCGTTCAGCTGAGCAAGATTCTTCAAAACAGTTTTCAAAACGGTTTTAAAACCGTTTTAGCCAAAACGGTTAAGGAGTAAGCTTTAAAAAAAGCCTTTTATAGCCACATCTCCACTAGACGATTTTTATGACGGTCGCTGCAGCCATCGTGGTTACGCATGTGCAGTTAGAATCTTCTTCGTCGTTGCAGCGTAATAATTCGCGGGACGAAAGGTCGATATGGTTTCTACTTTTCGTCCGACGATCTTTTTCGCAACCTCTCTCTGGCCTTAGCCTCTTCAAATCGTGCATTTTATCATGGCGGTGAACAGCAATGCGACGGTTTCTGATCTACAAAACATTTTGAAAATTTGGTAAGTAAATAACCAAGACTGGCGTGTAAACCCTCCGCAGCATCAAGAGGAAGTAGTAACGATGGAGAGTATGTCACCACCACTAGAATGATGGGAGGAGACAGCTCCTACATTAGACAAAGAGGCATTTTAAGAGGCCGTTAGGCAACGATGCTTATGGGACACAACAGATCACAGGGGTTGCCCCAACTTCAAGGGAATTAACTGCTTGTCGTGGCAATTTGGGCAGGCATTACTTCCGGGCCCCCTGTTGGCTTCGTGCCTGCGCCTTGCAATCTCCTTGATTGGAGACTGGCTTATACAGTTATTATTGGCCAAAGTTTAGAAAACAATGTTGGTGACGATCGCCTTTCAGCTTTTTATGTGGAGATAAGCAAAGTGTTTTCGTCACGAATAAAAATCGTCTAGTGGAGATGTGTCGTAAGAGAGAGAACCGATTTTGCATAAAGTAAATCTTGAACATTGAGATCTTTAGTTTAAGATTTCTTCCAGAAATTCAGAAATGCCAAAATTACTACCTTTTGCATCATTGCGCAGAGGAGTCAAATAGATTACACAGCTTTCCCCCGAAAGTGGGAAACTTTGGCGATCCTCTTCATTCCAATATGAAACTAAGCTTAAAAAGTCTCGATATATTTCAGTTTGTAATAATGGCATCAAACAGTGATCGTGGCACGATCTGGACACATTCAGATGTCGTCACATTACTAGATATTTGAGGCGATTTACAAGGGTAACTTAAAGGGCTAAAACGGAGTAAGAAAAGTTTGGCAATAGTTTGGCAAAAATAAAGCCCCTCCATATTGATTACAAGAAAGAGAAAGGTAGGTTAGGGAAGTCGGGGGCTGCATGAACCATTACCTTCTACTATTTTGAAGTGATGGGTAGATTGCTAAGTGGCAGATCATCCTCAGAACCATATTCCACAAGTGATTTGCCGATGTGGAAGAGGAGGAAAAGAGGAGAAGAAAGAGGAGGGAAATGTGCGATACGACATCTTTGGTCAGATGAGACACCATCTACTCCTGTGGTTGATGTAGGTAGAACCAGAGCCCATGGACGTAGGATTTTTTATATTTTAGGTTTCGTCTCCTGGGAGTGTGAGATATATCTAGCTACGTTACAGGTGGGTCAAGGCCCCCTTAAGGCAGAATTGATGTCACTTATTACAAAATAGCTGCACTGATTTGATATAGAAAAATATGTCAAAGAGGAAGAAATGATTTCACTTTTTATGGCTTGTGTTGCCCTAGAAACGGAGATGGATGTGTGTTGCTAAGCAATATTTGTGAAAGAACTTGCCTTGCCTGTAATATAACTCGTTACTAGCCTACCTATCCTTAAATTAAAGTCCGAAATCGACTTTACATGGTGTTTTTTTAAAATATTTGTCACAATCACATGAAGTTAGCTTAAATAATTTTCTTTTCTCTTACCAATAGTACAGTTTTAATATTCTATGATTATATGATGCTCTACTTCCCATAGCAATGTTGGTTTGTCCATTACGCCATCCAATTTGCCAGTCCCTGGTCCATAGCTCTAGCATAGTCAGCACTCTAAGGCCTGCCCTACTGATCTGAATTCAATATCAGTTGCTCAACGTCAAAGTGTTAGTACAACTCTTTATCTTGCGGGATGGCTTTCCTGAAATTTGTGTCCTTTTCTATCACCGGTGAAAGAATTTTACAAAGAAGACAGAACGTGTCTCTGGACAAACGAAGAATGTCCAACCAATCCTTCTCAGCCCAAAAACGAGTTGTAGTAAAAGTCCACCAGCTATCCTCCAGGGTAACAATACAAACACTTATATCCTTAATATGTTCATTGATAAAATTCATGTTGAAAACAATGAAGTAAACATAACACACCTCCTCAATTGGTTTTGGCTTGGAGAATCTAAATACTGTAGAAAGTGTACCCTAAAATTTCTCTTTCGTCTGTGTTTTAACCTTCGATTAAATGTTTCTGTCTCTGACGGTAGATTTTGGAGTAGTTGGAAAACGAGCACGACTAGTCTGAAGCTTTCGTCCGCCATCTTGTCTTGAGCAATAGCATAAAATGTGTTCCAAGTTTGACCTTTTCTCAGAACCGTTTTCAAAGCTCTTTTGCTTTAAAATGCTTTTAAGTACCGATTTTGATGTGGACGCAGGATGAACTTTTGGCCTAGTTCGCGATTGTTAATATTATCAACTGGACCATGGATTCTCTAATTTCTCTTTGCCGCACTAATAATTTGTCTTTATTTTCTCCTTTTTCACTTAGGTGCATTAAGCTTTTCTTATTCATCAGATACCTCCCCCCCACCCCAACAATTACCTCCTCTGATTATCCACATTTCCCCCCCACGGTACCTTGGTCCATGCAACATTTGGAACAAGAGCGGTAGTACCTTGTTCGTGGCTTGGGGGCTGGCGTCGATATTTTCTCACAGCCAGGGACGTTGCATGAAAGTCCTGTAACTTTCCGGTCGGGGGCGAAAGTGAGAGGGGATGCTAAGTTCCGAGGTTTACCCCATATCCTGGCCCTCGTAAGTATAACAAGTGGGGACGTCTGGGGGCTTGTAACCCTCAACTGACACTGGGTAGAAGCTTAAGCCTTCTTTTTTAGAGAAAAGGAAATAACTACAGAAATGACGAGTGACCTCACGTTCTGTCAAGAACTAATGAGGCCTAAGTAAGTAAGCAAGTATTGTCGAGCTTTCGACCTCATTCTCATACTTGCTTTTTTAACTCTCTCACACTTGCCCTTGTTCTCTTCTACCCTCCTTTCCTACCCCCAATTTTCATTTTAGCTTCTTCGCCTCATTTACCCTTATCCGTTTTCTTCTTATTCTTCTTTCTAATCCTTGTTTTCCCATTCTGATTCTTCGTGTCGTTGGCTGTTTCCTTCTCTGCTTCAAGTTCTTTCGCTTCCACGCTCAATCTTGTCCTCGTAACGTTTAATCTGCACTTAGGGAGACCTCGTTATCAAACTCTTATATAATATTCCTTATCTTTGGTCTGAAGTATTATAGGAGCAGTTCTCCTTAAATGTTTTCATTTGCCTGTCATTCATACGTATACCAAAACTCGCTTAAACCTTTATGGACTGTTTTTTATTTCGATTGCATTACTCGGATCCTGTTTGTTAGTTAAGTAGTAACATTGATTGCTTGTCAAATTTCCTTCTATAGGGACCGGATTATGATCAATCGCGGCTGGGTTGACAGAAAGAAGAGAGATTCAGAGACCAGAAAGGAGGGCAAGGTTGGTACATTTTATCCCATACCTGATTGTAGGGAGTCAATTTGTAGCCAAATAACAAATTGCGTCTTCCTAATTGACAGAGTAGGAAGTTTGTGAAAATGATATCGTGAATAAGGAGATTCCAATCTATGTTATATAATCATGATGTTGCGTTTTTTACCCTCTTAGTTCATATTCTGAACTCTTTAGCTGATATGACATGATTTTGCTGAGGCGGCGATACATGTCACGAACTCACTCGTAACAAATTTGTTATAGCAAGTCTTAAATCTAACATAGATTGTGAATAAGGGCGATCTTTCTTTTTCTCATAGCATAATTTCTTAGGTGCGTTGGTACCACTTCTGGCCCTCGCAATTCACAGTTTTTTCTAGTTGCGAAACCCAAATCCTAATTTCCTGCGACAGTATCTTTCAATTAGGAAATTTAAGGTTTTTTTACATTAACTTTTTCTTGCTTCGATTGATTTGCAAAGTTTAAGAGGGAATAGTACATTAGTAGGCTTTAGATACCCAGACAAAATTCTTAAAATTGAAAATGTTCCCTTTCCTATAGTTAATTTGGTCTTGTTATTGACATGTCTTCTATTTTTCTGTTTCACAAGTTACATCTTTTATATCTAATCACAATTTATTGGGCAACGTTCCGCTTACTTTTACTTATTTCGGCGTAGGATTCCCCAACCTTTTACATCTTCTACTATATGGCAACACCCCAACGACTGGCAGCATTAATTGTTCCCGAAAATGTTTGAGCTTAAGTAAGATGTTTCTGTTCTTAATATGCGGAGACATTTTATTGTTGCGGAAGGATATCTTCACTTCGTAATTTCGACTTTTTTAAAAAGACACTAGAGAAATGGAAAATTATGTCACCAACGAAACTCGACCTAGTGAACCATGCGTTCGTGACGTGCGCTCTGCCACTTGAGCTTGGTGAGCCCCTCTGATAATTTTCTATTTCTCTAGTTCCCACATTAGTTCCCAATACTCCATCACAGGACAACGATATCTAGCTCTACGCCATGTTGGAGACCAGCCACTCTTGACTTTCTGACTTGACCATGGAAAGTGAGCTCTACCAATTGAGCTAGGTGAACCTGTTACCAGGGGGCGCTTACTTAGTCCAGTTGGTAGAGCGGGAGTGCGTAGATCACAGGTTTGAGCCTATCTCTCTTTTGAAACAGTTGTGACTTTATACAATGATAATTATCACCTCTTTTCATACAGCTTTTTCTTCTCATGTGGATAATATTCTTGGTACTGATTAATTAACATTTATTCACGTTTCAGTGATAAAACTTTCACAAAAATCATTGATCATTCGTTTCTCGTTTAAAATGTGATCGAATTGGTAGAGGGGGTTCTATATTTCGAGATTACTCAAACGCACAATACACCATTATTGTTTTGGTCTTAACTCTGTACTAGATATAATTGCACTTACCGCTGTAGAAAGGGAAAACCAGAAAATATCTCTAAGAGACTAGAACGATAGAATGCGGCATATGTATATTTATGTACCTATGTAGTCCACAAGGCCACCTACCATCAAAAATTTATCTCAAGGGCTAGTCTTCCAGTGAATATATTGATGATTAGTTAAGAATTGCGTATTAGCGTTTGATTGGATGTTAGTATGAGGACAAAGGTTAGTGATCACAGGGAGAGGAAATTATGCTTATACAAGAATCACGTGTAGTGTAAAACCCTATCATGGCACTTTTATCTTTCTGCTTGTTCAATATAAACGTTGAGTTAACTAGAGATGTATACCCAAGGATCCCTGAAGTAAGGTCTCGGGGGCTTAGCAAATAGCATCTTCGTCAGCATATTCTTCCCTCCACGACTTTTCCTTCCTTGACTCTTTCAAAGATTTCTTTTGCTGAGATTCGAGCGATCGAGATGCCGCAATAACCTTCTAAGACAGACTTTGATTTACAGATACTGATCGAACTCAGGAGGAAGAGCACCACTATGACCTCAAACAGTTTCACACTCTCTTTGTATTTCCAGCCTACTGTCTTCATTTTGTCTGTGACAGGTCTTTTGTTGTGTTAGGATGTCTTCAAAGCATCTTTAAAACGTCTTCAGATAGAGTTTAAATCAAAACTTGCAATTTAATTTGCGAAAACATATTGCAAGATACTTAACTGAATCTTGTTAAAGGCGTTGTATGCCCTATCATAACTGATGAATTATTTTTCTTTAGTATTGCAACGGTTGTTAGAAATCTTAAGATGAATGGAACAGCCCTCCACGCCCGTTTTTAATACTCAGTGTCTGTCTACAGGCTATTCTCCAGGCGTATACCCTTTTCCCTCAAATTAATTCTCATTGCTTTTTTTAGATCCAAGGACAAGTCGAAATCGTTGGATTTCTTAGGAAAGGAGAAAAGGTATTTGCTTTCCTTTATTGCTCTTTTTATCCCAGAGCGCTACAAACAGGGGAACCATGGCTGACGTAGGTATGCAAGAGGGTGGTAGAGTTATAAAACATAAGACAAACAAACACGTAGAATGTGTGGTTCATCGTAAAACTGAAGGGCTGTCGTATCTCTACAAGCGAAGAACCTTGTTAGAGTCACTGTAATTGGCCTCATGTGAAGTGTACTGTATCATGCCTCGTTACGTCGTCTTAATTTATGCAGACATATAGCACATTCAAAAGTTTACCCCTCCCCTGTTAGCTTGATATACATATAGCTTGCTGACTGTAACTAAGACTCGTAAAGAGATTAATGGCGGATCTACGTAAAAATAGGTAACTTAACTAACAGGCTTAATTCATGTTATCTGCACAGTGGGAAAGAAATACTCAAACAATGATAGAGTTATTTATCAGGCTTATAATTACGTTTCAGTCACAATTACGTAGTATACTAAGCGGTTGCAAATCCTGTACTTTCGAACCTCTCGTAGACAAGATGATTTCGTCGTAGCGTTGTCAAGAGGGAGCCTAGAAAGGGAAAGGTTTGCAGACCATCCGGAATCATAATTTGTTTAATTTATGACCTAATTTATAATTCCTCCGATACTGTTAAGTTTCTAAATCTTGACAGTTTTTAAGTTTAAGTTTCTTCTGAAGCAAACCCAAGTATTTGTTGGTGTATGTACATTTCCGTTAATAAAAGTGCGGCGATAATTTAACTAGTGATATTAATTTAAACGAGAAGGTTAATTATCTTCCTCATGATCTATTTTATGGTATTTCTAATCATGTTGTTCTTCATTTTAAGGCTGATTTACACGACTCGATTTGTTAAGCTGATCTAGGGCTGATTCCGTCACGTAACTAGCCCAACGTTGGTCTACGTGTAGTCTTTCGTCACGCGCCCCGATTTTGATTTATTCTATGGAGCTTATTCATAAACAAGTTGTTCTGCAAGGATCTTTATTCAATCGTAACACTTACGAGCCTTGCATGGGGAAAGGAACCTCATTGCTACGATACAACTAGTCGTCTCTTTGTCGTCTGAAACGTCACTAGTTACTAGGCTTTCGGAGAGGGGGTAATACTGTTCTTGTGCGAGATCAGTTTGCTGACTTGTGGAGTATGTCTTACTACTCGCCCATTTTCAGGGTTATGAGAAGGTTAGCAAGTTCGAGCTTGTATCGAACGTAAGAGATACTGTTTAGTGGTCATCTTTAAAATGGAAGTCAGGCAAAGAAGTTGAAAATGTGATCCGCACTTCCCCAATGCCATATTACAATCACGTTTCACTCTGAGGGGAGCGATCCACCATTGTGGACATCACATTTAATCGATACGAAGAGAATTAGTTTAACTATCTGTTTACAAATGGCAACCATTTGTTGCAAAAATGTGAAATAAAAACGAAATATAGGGTACTTATGCGAAATATAGCTCCAATAACGCGACGTTGGTTCAATTCGGTGGAAGTGGCACGAGGGAGTATACGCTACTGGGGTTGATATATTGCCAGTTTCTGCTTGATATTTTTATCGGTTAGTGACATGATGCACTGGTAGATTAAATTCCAAACCGTTGTTCGAAGAAATTGATCGCTACGTTTAGCACAATTGAATATTTTGCAAAGCATGACTTGTATTATAGGACACTTATTGGTTGGCATGGCAAAATTCGTAGTGATAGGTGTTACGACGTCGCTAATGACCTGTGAAGAGTACAAGCGCGAAGCAACACGATTTGAAAATAACATTCCTCGCGCTTATTTCTACCAATATAAACATAATAACTACATGATTCTATTACATTCATATAACCCCAAAGGTTCTATGAATGTAGGTCAGGTTTCATTAAAGTTCTCTCATCTACAGTTTCGGATTATCGATGATGCTTTCGTTCTGTCCATCTTTTCTTTGTCTTTAAACGTCCCTGATTGGGCAGTAGAGGACTGTCTCTTTCCTCAGTTCGTTGCTTTCAATCTTTTCATGATTTGATTTTTTGATCTTTGACTTTTCACGCTGATCATCTCTGGATCTCTGGATCTCTGGATTTATATATTTTCTGAGATCATTCGATTTGTGGGTGACTTGTTTTTTTGTGTGGGAGTGGAACCCACCTCTGTTTCTTTGTGATGCCATATACCCTCCCACAATCTAAACATAACTCATCATAAAACAAGGACATAACTTTTGGATATGTCGGTCATACAACGACATTACTTGCAGACATAGCTTGCAATGCAGGAGATAATTTACCTTACAGGGCTTTTCTTTGCATTACAGGAGTTGCCTTGCATATTACGATGTTATACCTTGCAGATGGCGTGTAGCGCATTGAGTTTGAAAACTATAGTCGTTTAATATAAAATCTCATGGGCTTTTGTTACTTCTAGAGTACGTTCCTTGCAACTCTGACGTCGCATAATATTGGAAACAATCACGTTTAGAAAAGCCCGATGAAGCGTTCAGTTGGTTTCTGATTAGTGCTCAGGCTTAGTACAAGCATGTTAAATTCGTATGGTGTTTTAGAATCATCATGTACGGAACAAATATATTTTGGTGTAGTGTGTATTGCGGCTACGCAGTGGAATGACGCCTAGCTTTTACAGAAACTTCTTTGCTCCTTTTCTGCCATGTAAAGAGTTTTTAGGGGGGTTTGTTAGTTTACTTCGAAAGTAGTTTTCTGTTTTACTTAGTTTACTTACCTTTTCAGAGGCGGACATTTGTTCCTCGCAATAACCCACAGAAAAATCAGTGGCATTTTTGTGAGGTAGACGCTATGGCAAGATACCTTGATACCTTACCAGTGATGATGGATGCGGATGCCAATAGCTCAGTGCCTGGAGGTCCAACTGGTGGCCAAACAAGGGTAACACTTAGAAATGAGCACTTACAGTATATCATAACATGGTGAGTGTATCCCAGTGGCCTACAGCTTACGGGTTTTTATATTTCTGATGTTCGTTGCCACATTCGCTTCGTTATTTATGAAGGTTTCTCTTGGTACAGAATGGGTTATGAGGAGAAGTGACACTTAATACTTGTTGTAAATTTTCTTTTCACGTGTGTGACAAAAACGCTTGGCCATCGAGGCGCACTTGTTGTAAGTTTTCTTTGCACGTGTGCGACAAAAACCCTTGGCAAGCGAGGCGCACTTGTTGTAAATTTTCTTTGCACGTGTGCGACAAAAACACTTGGCAAGCGAGGCGCACTTGTTGTAAATTTTCTTTGCACGTGTGCGGCAAAAACACTTGGCAAGCGAGGCGCACTTGTTGTAAATTTTCTTTGCACATGTGCGACAAAAACTCTTGGCATCCCGGGCGAACGAGTTTTAAAATCAACATCTGATAAATAAGCATCTAGCTCTTCTAATTTACTACATGATTTAAAAGCAACAATGAATAGGTGGGAGGTGTTACACGTACTCTAATAGAGTGGTTTCAAAACTGGAGCATCTCCTCACTTCAGGGAAATGCCACTGCTAGAGGAGGGAGATTACAAATTATGGTTGTTGAAAAGGTTTAATGATCGATGATGATTGTGTCAACGTAGTTTCAGTTGACCGTCGGCATCCTCAACTACGTAAAATCCATCTTCCCTTGCACAAATATTTCAAATTGGTTTTCATCGAAAAGAGATGCCTTTTACTTATTCCAAGCACCAATTTCAATTTTGATGATTCTTAATTTTCCAATTTCTATGACTTTTGGTACCAATCTAATGTTCATCATGATAACTAGTCCATTTGCCGTCTCTACTGCTACACTGTACGAGAAATTCTACTTCTCCTCGTTAGAGCTGAACTTCGCACAGCTTTGGTTTTTGTATCTTACCTCCTGGAGAAAATGCATCTACTCTTCTTCTAGTCAGCATAGCCATTGGCTTAACCATCAGAAAAGTATGGTAGAGGGGGGGCGACGTCAAAAAGCTTTAGTACGCATATTTTCACTTAAAAGGTGCACAGCAAAAAGTGAGAAATACAGAAAGTCATAGTTTTGGGAGTTCCTTCCCACCCACAGGCTCCACTATGGTGACACCTATGAGCATGGGTACTACCTAGTGAGAGACCGGGCTGGGGTCGAAAAATATGTTACTGGCCGTGACTAACTGTCGATGCCCTCCAAACATCTCTACAGACAAATATATTCTCCTGTCATCTCTCAAGCAAACAAGTTTCGCATTGGTACCATCATTGTACAAACTGGAAAAGACAGCGAAACTTTCACAATATATACATCATGTGAAAAATATAAAAAATGATGAGTACTTAATTCAGGAAACCCATAAGATCGGTCAATGTGAAGTCGTGAATAACCCTTGCTCCGCATGTCAATATTGAGGACGTCATGTGTGTGGAAGCAGGTCGTATTGTAGGAGTCCGAGTAATAGTAAAGGGAATTGAGCTATCAATATTGTCCTGTTATTCTCCTACTGATTCTAAATCTGAACAGATCAAGGATGTATTAAGGTTAAAACCAAAGACCCCAGTTTTAAACTTATTGTAGGAGGTGATTTTAATGCAACCATTTGGAAGAGCTTGGTCACTTTGCCAATGAGGTTGTGGTGGGAATCATCATTACTAAAACATGCTGTTTTAGTACGTTTTCCAGACACCGATCTCAAATATTCATACCGCTTAAAATCCGAGTCATCAACCAGACAGCGGAGGTGTACTCACAAGCTCCCTGGCGAGGACAGGTTACGTGCTGATGATATTGTTCTATTTTGCGAAGACATTGATGAGTTTCGGTCAATTATCAACGTCTATGATGACACATTTTCTTGATTTGGACTAACTATTTCCACTAAACTAAAACTATGTCTTTCATTGTATCTGAAAATGGCATAACTAGTTCCCTCATTTTCCTGAATGATGAGCCAATAGAAAAATGTCAAACAGTTTAAATATCTTGAAAATATGTTATGAAATGAGACAACTATTATATCAGCTTTTATTAATCATCAAATAGCAAGCGCTTATGCCAAATAGAATGAATTAAAGTCTATTTTCCTCTACAAGAGAATATTTTTATCCACCAAAATAAAGTTCCCTGAAGCATGTATTGGAAGTCGCCTACTATACTTTGTCCAAGCTTGGCAATTGAATGCCAGAGAAATGCAGAAACTAGAGTCGGAGCAGGAGGGTTTTTGAGACGCAAAGACTCAAAGATGGTTTTAAACGGGAAAATGCACCAAAAATAGAACTGACAATTCAATTCCACCAGAAGAAATCGATTGGTCATTTTCGTTAAGTAATGAAAACATCGGTGACATTATTAACACCACCGAAATAGAGCACTATTTTCACATACAACACCTGAAGTATATAGCTCACGTCACCCGTCTTGGTAACAACAGCTTACTAACACAGTTCCTACTCTGTGACTCAGGCAATACTTCGAATCCCTGGGGCAAGGTATCCCAGCTTACTGGCATTGATCAAATTCAATTGAGTTGTACTGTGATGGACAGGAAGAAATTTTTGCAAGTTCTTTCTCGTGCCATCTGATAATATGGGAGCGCGCGATGAGAACTTCGTTTTCCAATGGGAAATATTGATGATGAATGATGATCTTTCTGCCTTTTGGTCGTTTGTCTGCACAGCCACTCATCCCTGAGATTGTTAACACCCTCAATCCAATGTATCGCTGTCAGAGATTGAGGGCTATTTCACTGGAGAGCATCTCATGTTTAAAGTAAGGTTTCTTATGCCCCGGATTCCGTTCCTGATTTCCTCCTTTTCCTGGCTTGGAACTTGAGTTAGTATATTTATTTGAAACATCGTTGCTCTCTTGGGCGGAAACATCGTTGCCAATAGAAACATCAGAACCTCATCCAATTATGCGTGAACCCAGCTATACATTTTTATGCTCCGTAGGACACAGGGAGAAATTTACTCAATTTGCCTGTATTATTTTTATACTAAACTATGTCAGTGTTAGGGACCATTCTAAAAGTACGTCCGTCCCGAGGAGGGGAGAGGGGGTACCAAGAAATTGAACATAAACGAATAATGTTTACGGGGGGGGAGGGTAGGAGGAAGGGAAGTACGTGGATATTGGCTATTGCCACTACCAGGAAGGAAAATGTCAACATTGATGTCCGCAAACATCTATTCACGACTAATATACTAGAAGTTGAAGTCTGTACGTTTTTATGTTTATCAATGCATATCCGATGTTGTTGCCCCGCAACTGTACATAACTGTATCCCTTGTTCATTTGCGACTGTGATGAAACTTTTTACTCATTGCAACAATTATCAGTATGTACCTGACAAGGGATGAAGTACGTTATTTATCGTTTTGATACCCACTTTGCTGCCAAATTTGCTCTCCATTCATGTATTCTTCATCCCTGTATTATGTTCGCTTCAATGTTGCAAATTATCATCAAAATGGTCAGCGACAAAATCACCATCGAATAAATAACAACAAATTTCCCTTTCACGACGTGTGTTGAAAATACGAAAATCTCAATCCCTTCTTTCCGTGTAAAATGTCAGAATAAGCAGTGGAATATTTCTTAAATTCGTTCACCTGATCACGAGATACATTCAAAATCGTGCGTTGCTATTTCATGTTGTCCGCATGTCGCGATGTTTTTTGCAGACTCTTTGTTGATGAATGGGAATGCGGAATGAAACTAATTTGCATAACCTTGCCGTAGATCCAACGTGTCATCCTTTAATTGATATTATTGTTGATAGAATCCGTCTTACATTTGAGAACTAATAGCCCAACCAAAACAATTTGCTACTATTTACATTCGCCATACAGGCGTCCGAATACATTTATACTACTTTTGTGTTTTTGACGGGGAGGGGGGGAGTGTGTAGGAGTCCGTGTGAAAGCAAACGTTTGTAAGGGCAGGGGGTCTGGCCAAAACGAACATAGGCGAACATGAGGGGGTAGGGGGTATCAAATGGTCGAATGTGAGCGAACGTACTTATTGAAAGGTCCCTTATCAAATTAGAGGACAGATTTTCAATTGCTTAATCGAAGCAGACGTAAAGTTTTCGACTTTTTTGTCTTGTTTGGGTGACAAAGTGGAAGTTGACCCCAAAACGGATCTAGCCACTTTGGCGCATATTTAGACACTGAGTCGGATGGTGACGCTCCACCAAGCTGCAAAAGTTTGTCTGACTTGTAAAGTTCTTTTGAGCTGTGAACTGTTTACGTTGACCACTAGGGTTCATCTTGTAAACAATTTACAAAACAGTTCAAGGTTACTTATGTGCGATATGCCTCAATATTTTGTTCTCGTGCCTTAAATTAATACATATTTTCTT
>JAAAKL020005412.1:0-19352 GCA_010016065.2 Carybdea cf. marsupialis auct. non (Linnaeus, 1758)
TATTGATATAAGTAGTTTAGTCTTTGTACAACATTTGCCGTGTACAACTCTGATGAAAAGCGGCATGAAAAAGCTTTAAGTTGTTCAATGAATGCGTTATTTTTGGCTTGCATATGTTTCTGTCGACAAAGGGAATTCTAAACATTGGTTTTACACTCTGTTTATAAGAAACAATATACTCGTCCATCCCCATGTTACAGTAAAACAGAAAAAACTCTTCATCACTGGTAAAATAAATTGAAAACGTCTTTTTTAACCAATTCCAAAGTAGACGACAATGATTGACACTTATAGGTACAACCCTGACTCTTACCTGGATGAAAGAAAGCATAGGTGATCAAGGCATCTCTCAGCATCAGCAAATGTTTGTTGTCGTCCCCACTGCACATACATGCGATGGAAAAAATGAGTAGATGACATATTACAATTGCACAATCGTATACAAATAACTGTATAAGTAAGGTTAGGTACGAGAAAATGATCCATTCCTGCGCACACTATCTGTCTTGTGGAAACCTACACTTTTGAAAGAATAAAACTGCACGAAACAGCGAAAACAATTTAAAACCTTTATCGTCTGGTAGTCCTCAGAGTACAAAATCGTCGGAATTACAATAGAGAAGAAATCAATTAAACTTGACCGAACAGGTGATCCATGTGCTGTCTACGTGAGGTCGTACATTACAAATACGCATCTTTCAGCTATTCTGTTATCTGACTAACATCAATCTTGTACTTAATTCAGTACTTCATTAACCAAAAATAACTTACAAATAAAACACTCCTCCCTATCAGTTGAGCCATGTACTTGTCTTACTCTATCGCTACAGACGATTCTTAGCCCTAAGCTAACTGACGGTATACTACTTCTTATAAAAGAGGCAGAACAGCAACGTGAAAACACCAAACATTTAGTGCTTACAAAACAGGTTCATTGAAACTAACCTAAAGAAATCCAACTCTCGATCAGTTCTTGGAATGTCCTTGTCGATAATCCTAACCGCATCCAGTATTGATGGTGGGTTGTAACGCTGTCTTGCTGCAACAAGCTTCGATAAGGGATAATGCAACGGTAATAAAAGGGACGGCAGTATTGATATAAGTCAAAGTTACCAAAGAAAAAGTCAGTCGTGGAAAGAGAAAGTTAAAGCTTCGAGTAGATAAGGAAGTATGCAAACCAGAATACATAAAAACAAAACGTGAAGAAGAGGGAATTCAAATAAGGAAAACAAAGAAAGGAAAGCTGACGGGGGAAGGAAGGAGAATAACGGGAAAAGCACATAGTGATAATAGGAATAACGACAAGAGAGGAAAGATGGGTTAAAAGAATTATGAAGGTAAGAAAGGGACTGAAAGACGGGGAAAGTAACAAAAAAGAGGAGAGACGGTAAGGGATCTAGGTGAAAATCCAGAAAGAATGCAAAGTGTACAAAGAAAAGGAAGAGCTGACAGAGAAAATAGCAAAGAAAGACGGGCAAAGGATGTTAGAACAATAGTGATAGAAAGAAACCAGCGAGACAGGAACAGAGAGTAGCTCGGTTAAAAAAGACAATGAAATTCTACATACCTGCGCCTCCAGTTCTAGAGATTTCAGTAGATCGCACCCAAACGTACTGGACACTGAAATCATGACTTTATTCCGTTTGTTGCAATACGGGCAATGTCCCTCATCTGCTGCCTGTAGTACAGGGGTCTCGAAGTCGTAGATAGGTGATGAAGGCTGCGATGAGAAGTGAATCATGTGTCTACCCCATGTGTCTCCCTCAGACGTGGAATTAGTTAGTGAAGCCCACAGTTGTTGAGAAATGAAGTCATTATTTATAACCTCTTTCGATTTACTGCCAACATTAAGTTTACGGTTTTTTGGGTCTGGTCGCTTCAAACTGGCATGAAGTTCTAAAGCAGCTGCTAGTCCTTCAATACCACGTGCCGATAAAATCCGTGTTAGCTCTTCTGAGAACTCTCGATCTGTGGCCTCGTCGACCACTGTTATTGAACAGTCCTCCTCTGGTGAGGTTTCCTCAGACTCAATACAACAGGATGGAGATATATATGGTTCCTGAGTGTTATTCAATTGCGTACTAGAGGACCTTCTTATAGTGTAGGGGTAAGTCAATGTATATGGTACAGATAATTCCTGACTCTCTACATGCACGCCATCCCCTTCCACTACAGCCCCCTTGTCTTCCTTGACATCATCTTTGCTACTCCTTGCACTTTTTGACCCCGCTGGGCTACTCGCATGTACGATCTGAGCAATCCAGTGAGGAACACTAGTTAAATTTAGGGTTTTATCACCCACATTTTTTTGACCGTTCCTCTCTCCTATGTCAAGTTTGCTCGATTCGACTTCCAAGCGAACAGAACTACTAGATGCAGAAATTGCACGATTACAACTCTCTTGGAAAAGTGATCCCTTCTCTTTCTCACTAGCAACAGGAGCTTTTGGTGCTCCTAGCGGTGACATATCGTCCATGTAATTTTCGTCTGCTGCTCCTGCTGGGGGTGATACATCTCTATCTAAAACTGTCAGTTGCATGTGGCGAGAACCTGCCGTACTTTCATCTTTTAACTCTTCAGCCAATAACTGTGATTGGTATGTCTCTATGGATGGGCCAACGTCCTCTTCCGACAATGTAATGGCATCACTATGTTCAAACGTTGAAACTAACGACGAAACCATTTCAGTACTCTTATCCCCTATTTTTGCTTCTAATAAAATATTCGAATTTCCATCTGTTGGCATAACGATGCCATCCTGCTGAGAATATTCACCATCTATAACACCACACAGTCTCATTGATGAATGTATATCATTTCCTGAATGATTATCTGAATTGGATACTTCCAAGCTATGCTGTGGTGTGTCAGCCTCCAAATCTCCTTTCACCCCCTTTGAAGATAAATCACTAAGGTAAACATCACTTCTTAGAACTGAGTCCTCTAGAGTACACTCCTCTTTTTCAAGAAACCAATGTGCTTCCATTTCACCTGCCTGCTCTGAATGTTCACCTTGAAATACTTCCCAATCCAGAAGAGTTTCAGATACATTATGCTTCCTTGTAACTTTAGTTGGATCTGTGGGAGAGTCGTCCACTACCTCAGAAAAGCTCCCAAATGGTGTACCATCGTCACCACTACCATCCAATCCTTCTAAATGACCACCAGATTCATCATCCTCTTCTTGCATCGCATCTCGTAATGCCTCACTAACATCGGTCTCTTCAGCAGCATAAATGTCCTTATGAAAACATACATCGGAATTCTGCTCTATCCTAGTATCAAGTTCGGAAAATAAAGCATCGTAAGCCGCACTGCTATATGTATTCGTCGACGGCTTATCTTGAACCTTAAAAGTTTTCCACGGCTCCACTTGTTGCCTGGTATTCTTTTCTTGACAAAGCCCAGACTCTGATGTGGCATCAATATGACGGTCATCTTCGTCTTCATCGAGATAATTATAAAGTTCAGAGGAGAGGGGATCGATAATTGTTTCGCACCCTTCTGAGCTTTGTTCCCTAAGATCATTGATTACTATTATTTGTTCTGTCTCTCCAACAAAGTTATCGTATGAATCCAGACTTGAGGGAACTTCAAAATCTACTCGTGAGGGCTTTCGGTTTGCGCAACCACTGTACCAGTCAGGGCAAAACTTTACTGACTTTGGATCGGATTTGCACAGCTGCTTCAATTCATGATACCATCGTGTTTTCAGGGCTTCATACTGAATGTGATTGCGTGCCTTAATAATATCTCTTTCCCTAGAAGAATGTAAATGAAGGATAAGTTTCAGTAAGCAACACTGAAATAACACAGTAAAGACAAGGACACTCGAAGACTCTATTTGTTTGGAATCAGGTTATTGTAATTATGACAGAAAAAAGGTTTTTGGCAGAACTTGGGAACAATGCATTGACAAATGATTTATAACGATCTGGAATATTCTAAGATTGTGCCGATACTATATATAATTCTGTAACAAGACACCAATAAACTCCCAAATATTGTCAACAACAGTACCAGAACATTCTTTGGATGCAGCTTAAAGATTTCAACTTATTAAATTGAAAACAAAGAGTTTGTGTGATCAAATACCATTGGTGACATACTTTTCTATTTCTCAAGTGGGCCTATATTTTTAACAGAGTTTTATGTTGAACAGGAAAAGTGACTATCCACCTTATATTTCTATCCAAGATATAACAAGCAAGGATGTACACCCGCTAGATTCAAATTTACCGGGGCGGGAAAATTTTTTAACATCGAATTTTTCGCGATCGTACTGTTTTTTCCTTAATTCAACCCTTGGATAGCAGAATACTTTCCTGTGCAACAAGGAACCTCTCTGGATGGAAAGACGCAGCTCCAAAGAGCCCTTGCATCCCCTGAAAACAAGTCTGAAAAGCAATGATAAATTAAATGAGATTCGTTTCCAGAACAAATCTTCACAAACCTTTTCGGAAATTCTTTATCACATTTAAGAACTAGATGAGGAACGGGACGGTGGCCATGATATATGTTTATTCTTGACGATGATGATGATAATAAGAAGCAGAAGTAACAGCAGGAAGTGCAACAAAAGCAAGTATTAGAGGAACTGGAGTAAGGTGCATAATTATGATGATGATGCTGATGACGATGATCTCTTTGCATCCAAGTATAACATTACTTATTTCCATGACAGAAACTGGACTTTGGAGCTCATTGAATCCTGCTTGACAAACATTGCGTTGTCTAAGTGGTTATGGAGCAATGAATCAATCAATAAATGAATAGAAACAATTCTTATTGAAGGGAAATGCCACGTCTTTACCACCCCATCAATACCATGGACTGATTATGCACCAATTATTTGGATCCCTTGTAGATAGTAATGCTGGGCAATTACCAAAATCCAATTAAACAACAAGACAAGGTTTGTGGAGCCCATCCTTTTTCCATAAATAAACGATAACACACAAAAATGGCCTCTTATATAGAGTTATCAGAGATTCACTTAAAGAATAAGACTCACAACTATATGAATAGTCTGAATAAATATGATGAGATATAAACATATAATAGATATACGAAGCTGTACTATTTGCTAAAATTGCATGCAAAGACACTGCAAGCCATGTCACCAATAACAAGGAGGTTTGATTACTCTTGATGTTCATAATCCGCTGCCATCCTATGCACGTAGTTTAACAAACGGCACGAACTCTTTAATCAGTGGATAAAAAAGGCCACAATACTACATATCTACCTTGCTGTAGTCTTTGGTGGGTATAGTCCAAATAAGAACTTCCACACATCTCTTCTGATGTCAGGGTCAACTCCACCTGCAAGCGAGGAACAGATTTGCATAAAGATTTACCTGTTGAATATTACGCAGTACAAACTTAACTCAACACTAGGCCAGTTTCATTATCTTGATTATAAACCAGCTTCATGACTATGGATATATATTTTATACTTCCTTTAAAGTATTATGGGCAGTGCCATCAGCAACAAGGTCCCCACAGAGCTTTAAACACGTTTGGGTTAGACACGTTTTCTAAGTTCTAAATTAGCTCACAATGAATGTTCATAGCTCATACTATAAATGAGAAAGTGTTACTATACCCCATAACTGTAATATCTTCCAGCAATTTCATTCCCAGTAGAATAAAAAACTGTGATGGCCACAAAAATTTGTGCACATCTATTATGTATGTCCATAGCAAAAGGTGACGAGATGATGTGGCTTAGCATGAGACTACTTAAACCCTACGTTCCTATTGCATAAAACCATCAATTTCATGAGTTCATTATGGAGCGTGTAGGACCATATTACCAAGCCTTAATCTGGGTCTAGGTGGGGGTGATGTAAGAATGTTAGGAACAATTTTAGTACAAGATGAATTCACTATTTCGTTCAGTTTTATTATTCTGTACCATTAACAAACTTTTCTACTTCTCTAGTATTCAAATTTATCATTTCAATCTTCACAGAAATTGGCAATGATTTTAATGAAAAAAATAAGCACTTTAGAAAATCCAAAAAGGTATATTTACATTCAAAACAGCTTCATAAATTGATGATAATGTTCCTTTTCCATGGAATTCATTACAATTTTTTGTTAGACTCCATCGTTTGTTATATTTAAGTGAAAAAAGATTTGAAAACATTTTCCAAGATTTTTCTCAAACAGTTTTATCAAACAAATACATTTCATGGTATTGGGTAGCTTTCCTATATAAACATGCAGCACACTGGTGTTCAATTGTCTATAGGACCTAAAAAGCTGCACTTACAGTCTGTCGCAAAATCAAGAATATTCGAGAAAGAAAAGACCATAGGCGACTGACTTTAATTCATGTTTACTCTTACTTTCATCCTTGTCAATCATTTCGTATTATAACTTGCATAGTCTTGTTCTTCTAGCAACATCATGATTGATAGCACACCATGAAAGCAGTCGAGAACCTTCTAAACTGTGAGACACATTCATGAGTCAACACCACTGAACTCCTGGCATTGCTGAAATTGAAACCCTTTGAGAATGTCCTAAGATGTAACAGATTGTGATGGTTTAGGCATGTGAAATGGTCAAAATCTTGGATCAATGAATGCACCACTTTGGAAGTGAAGGGACAAAGGAGCCTTGGACATCCAAGAAAATCATGGAAGGAGTTGATTGATGATGACCTGAGGAGACTGAACGTGACACAGGGTATGGCTGAAGACTGTGAGAAATGGAGATCTTTACTGAGAACTCTCACGTCAAACACACGTCTGACATGTCCAAAGACTATAAATGGAGAGTGAGTGAGTGTGAGTGTGTTGCTTTCATTTGTCATTGAATAAATACCAGAATGGAAATATTGTAATCAATTTTCTGGAAAACTCTATAATGATCTTAGATTACTATCAGAACTATATTTAGATATAAATTCTACTGATTCATGGCTACTAAGGTTCTAGAATATTGGATGTAAATAATACATATATTGCATGTCATTGTAAGTCAAATAACTTTCAACTTTTAACTAACTTTACCTTGAACTTCAACTTTACTTTGTGATTTAAATGGAATATAAACTTGGAGATATACTGGAAGATACAGAGTGAGGAAAACTTAGAACTTATCGTACCATCATTTCATCTCGAAATACAGAAATAAGTATTCACTGCAGTCTGTCCCAAACTGGTCTAGATGCAAATATTGTGTGAATGCAGAGAATACACGAATGACTTCAATAAACTTCCACAACACAGCCATAGGTTGTTACTGACAGCATGAACCTTAACCTTCAGACACTCTATGTAACACAGAAAATCTTGTTTTTGAAAAATAGCTTTTTTATTATCAATGTGATATTATTCCATTTAAACAAATACATGCATTAAAGGAAAATACAGGCATAGACTACACTAAAAGGGTCTAATATGTTCAGAAAACAGTCAAGGAAAATATTTGCATGAAAACTGTGTATCCATTTACATACAAACACATGGTCTCTTAAAATATTGCAGTACATGTGCATGACACTTTTATGAACCAGAACATTTCCTTGATTATGTAATTACTTTCCACCCAATTAATAATTCCTTGACAGAAGATAGCACCCTCTTATTTTGTTCCTATTCATCATTAAACCTATGTGAATTTATCACATGGAATGAAGATGGCTTGAGTTTATGTAGCTTTTGTCTCCTAAAGCATGTCTGGGGTTTTCAAGTTGCCATTACTTAAAGGTAGTTCAGTGTGAAAAGTACTAACTCAAAGAGTTGTTCATTTCTACCTGAGCAATAAGGGGCAGTCTGAAAGAGCTTGTGATCGTAAAATTCCCACTCCACTTCTCAGCCTGCACTACTGATGTACATCATGCCTACCTTACATTACTATGAGACACAATAACAAGATCACTGAGTGAAATGATCTTTGTATCTCCTTACTTACCACTATCAAGAAACTTGTATTGTTTTGCATGAAGTAACAATTTCATTGTGCCAATTTTTACTATGTAAAAGCTGCGGCAAATTATCTAATGCAAAGGAAATTTTCACTACAGATTGATAAGACTGGAGAAGAAAGGTCTTTCCTATATTTGCTCATCATTTAAGTTTCCTCCTTCAGTCTACTGACTTACTGTAACCAGTGCCTGGCACATCCAGTTAGCAAAATGAACTAGGTTATTTAAGATAACCCTAAAACCTTGTATGCTTATAGCAAATCAATTAAAGGAAGAACTAATTCATGGCAAGTATAATTCAAGCAACAAAAGAGCAGGTAAGCACGAAATAAGCAAATGGAGAGTGAACTATTCAGTGGCCTAGAAGAAAGGAAACACTGGAATTCCAGTAGACCAGAGCATAATTATATACAGCTCTACAAATAGGCTTTACGTGGTCTTTTGAATAAGCATGTTATGCCAGAAGGGTATCTCATATCTAGGACTTAAAATCTGGATTAATTTATCTGCAAGTCTGAAAGCAGTTAATCCCCCTAAAATTTTTTGACACAAATCAAAAGATGAATTTCTTAAAAATTAACACTGAAAGAAGATCCATATCAATATTTGTAATCATATCCCTTGTAACATACAGTTGACAAAAGCACTCAAAATTTTTTCCATTTAGCTTAATTTATGGTTATAACCCCTATAAAGAGACCATTATGGGCATAACATCAATATGAACACTTTAATGCTATCCCTGTCAACCGAACTTATAGGGTATTGAATAATATGTGATGAGATCTAAATTATTCATCTTGCAAAACCATACTTTAGTTTTTTAATTCTTTTAATTTTTATCTGTATTTTATAAATATATCGACATTCATCCACCCATCAACCATCTCTGCTTAAATTCTCTCCATTTCCATTTTCATCTGCAGTGAATTCTCTCCATCTATTTCTGTCGAATGCAAAATCTTCCACCAAACTAGCTCTTTTTGCACTGTACTCTGCAGTCTTCCTCCAAGCTTTCTTTGGTCATCCCGGTGGTCTTCTCCAAGGAAACTCCACCCAAAACCCCTTCAACTTGTTTTCCCTTCATATCTCAACACACACCCAAGTGATCTTAACCACTTTCTTTCCAACATTTTACCAATCTCTTTCAATCCACATCTCTCCACCACCTCTGCTCTGCAAATGCCATCTCCCACCATATCTTTCAGCATTCTCAAGTCACATGTCACAATCATCTTATTCACATGTTGCACTATGTTCTGTGTTTCTAATCCATACAGCAACACTGTTTTAATGCAAGCTTAGTATATAATACCACATTTGGTTAGATGAATACTGGTATTCCTAAACATTCCAGCCAGTTCTCTTAACTTATTCCATGCTGCTGAAGAGGTTTTAATCCTTGCTCGCCTCAGGGTTCCTCCTTCACTATCCAATACATCTCCAGGCTAGCAAACTCAGACACCTCCTCTATCATGTCACCTCCTACCACTATCAACCCCTCTTATCCATCATGACAGCTTCCCTTGCTCTTATGAATGAATAAATGAAGTTTCTAGCACCCTGCAGTCTTCTCAATTCTGAAAAATGTTCATTGCACCACCTGTCACCTCTCGTAAATAGAGTTGACACCAACTCCATTGCCACACAATTCTACATGCATATCTTCCAGTCCTGACTACCTCTCCTGTTTTACCTCTCACCATGATTTTCCTCTTTACCATCTTTACCTCCATGCCTAGTCTCTGTTTAGCTCTCTTCTGACCTCCAAACACCTCCTCAACCTTCCACCAACTGTCTGCTGTCAACACAAGATCATCTGCATACAAAAGTTCCCATGTCCGTCCTCCTCAACATTACTTTGCTATTTTCTCGATTAGCAGCATGAAAAGTAAGGGACTAAAAGCAAATCCTTGATAGGCTCCAATGTTGATGTGGCAATCTTCAGATTTCCCATCTGCCATCAAAACACAGAAACATATCATACAGTGACATTGCTAGCCTGACCAGCCTTTCCAGAATCTGTTGCCTGCACAGTGCCCAGTTGATTGCTCTCTTTGGTACACTATCAAAAGCCTTCTCATGGTCCACAAAATGTGATCCAACCTTTTCTTTTTCCATTTACTTCTCTAGCAACTGGGAAACCATAAAGGCCTAATCAGTGATATGATTCCCTCATATGTAGCAACACTAACTCTCTCCAATTTACACAGTTATTCTCAGTTTTCTTTCTAGAATCTTCTTCTCTTTCACCTTATATAAGACCAAAGCCAGGCTCTCACTCCACTGATCTGGACAATTTGGTGATAAGCATATTCTTCAAAGTACTTAAGATCATTTCACCCTTGTCTCTCCTACTGGTTTTTATTGAAAAACATGCCAGGTTTTGATCCACGGCCTTCCGTACTGCAGTCCTGCGTGCTAAACACTACACTACACAGCCTTGCTCTCCTCAGAGCACAACTTTAGGCATACCACTTTCATCAGACAATACACTCCGTGATACCACGACTACACAGTGACATCAATCTACACAATGCGAACATTCAGTACAGGAAGGTGATGTCACGATGATCAATTTCCACTGTCCCCCCTGAATGTGAGCTTCCTGGTTATGACCTACCTTGCTTGCCACCCATGATCCAACACATGGTTACCTCAATAGGCTGCTTGCAGCAAGCATACCCCAGCACATGGCTCGCCACCCTCATGTTTCCAGTTGACTAACGTGTCTGGGCCTATAAACTATTGAAAACTGATGCTCATGCCGGGTTTTGATCCATGGCCTTCTGTGCTGCAGTCCAGCATGCTAACCACTACACTACACGGGCTTGCTCTCCTCAAAACACAACTTAAGGCATACCACGTTCATCAGAGAATACACTCCGTGATACCATGACTACACAGTGACATCAACCTACACAATGCAAACATTCATTACAGGAAGGTGATGCCACAATGATCAATTCCCAATAGTTTTATCATCTCAGCTGAAAGTTCAGCTGGTACTGTCAATTTCCCTGTCTTCATACTCTTTAACATCATTTTGACCTCCTCCCATCTTATTTTTCAGATTGGTACCTCAACTAGCTCTGTGTCCTCTATTTCAAGTGGATTCTCTACATTTTCTAGCACTTTAAAATAACTCTTCCAAAATTCTCTTACCAAGTAGAATATCTGGGATAAATCTATAGGATCAATCTATGTGGCCAATAACAGTATCATCAGAATAGTTTCAGTAGCACTTTGCTGGCATAGAATAATCATCTATCTTCTTTTCAATTTCAAATGATATACAGCACATGCAGCCAAAGGTATCATTTTAGCACAGCACAGTCAAAGCAAAAACTAGTACCATCAGTTAGCACTGTCACAACCCACTAGAAACCCGAGGGCGTAACTGGTGGTTCCACTGTCTACACTCATTCCACACTTTGGTGCTTACTGAGTACTGGTATCCACAACATGTGTACATGTAATGTTTGTATGGAATGTAATACTTGACAATCATTTAATCATCAAACTCATCTGGATGGAAAGGATAACAGAAATTAAAACTAATATAAAATATCTCAAAAAGTGGGTGGGTGAGACACTTTTCAAAAAATAAAACATTGTGCATAAATCCTGCCATAATTGAAATTCTGTCTTCTTCATATACAAGACTCTTCAAGTCAACAAAATCCCTGTAGAAGAGCTCTTTATTTCTATGGCTACTAAGTGACTGCAAACTTCATGCCCATAAACATAAGCTCTCAAGCTAAGTATACAGTACCAGTGGAGTAGAAAACAGGTACGAAAAGACAGTGGTTAGCCTATAGTACATATATACTTGTATAAGTAGGTATAAAAGGTAAAAGGGAAGAATCAAATGTAGCTAATGGTGTGCAATTTACCTTTGAATATATACTTTTTGAAGCCATGTTCATTGACCAATCGTCCATCTGGGTCAAAGAAGCTTTTGAACGGTTCAAGAGTCAATGGAGAAGACCTTTGAACTGGCTCCACTTCAAACTTTAAGTCCTCTGTTAAGTATATATCAGATGGAACATGTCGAGCACCTGCTTCCATCTCAGCAAATTCTTGAGTGGAATCATAAGAATTCTGAAATGAGGCACTTTGTTCACTCTGTGAACCAGAGCTGTGAAACTGAGCTGAGATGGACTCAAAAATGTTGACATCCTCATTCACAAGAGAGTTACTACCAGATGAAATCAATCCAAAGCTAAGGTTGGCCTCAATGATTCCAATGGCACCTGGATCTCCATCAATGGCTGTATCAATTTCTGAGTCATAGATCACCTTGACTTGGCTATTGACTGAATTTTGCAACATGTCAGTACTTGGTTGCAAGAAATGGCTCTTGAGTTCAATCTCATCTCTTTCTGCCAACACCTCAAAAGGACTTGGTGCTCTCTTTTGTTCTTGCTTAACAACTCGAAAACCAGTCATGTCATCTTTTCCATAGTCCTCTAATGTATTGATGATCCTCTTTAGGAAAATGGCAGCCATGGCTAAGTGGTGATAGTATTGTTACATCCTACATAAATCAAACAAATAAAGGATAAAGTAAAATCATATTGTTAGAGTATGCACTATAACAAAGTGATGACAGGAAAGTGCTTTCCCATGCAGATAAACACACTCTACTATTAACAGCATACAGTCTGTTGAAAAATGTTGTAAAATCTGCAATATTGTGTCATGCAATACTTGGTTACTATTATCTGCTTAAGCATTTCATTGGACTACTTCCCATAGGATATGGAAACTTGTAACATGCAATGTGCAGCAATGAACACATTGTGTTGTCTCTACTTAAGTTAATTTCAGACTATAGGCATATCTAAACTTATCTATCTGTAAATAGGCTCAAAACTACTGGTAGTTACTTTACATAATTTAGTAAACACTATCAAAGTTGCAAATAGTTCATGCTTCTACTTTTCAAATTTTTTATACATCTGATTTACATGCTAGCATGTGTTGAACAGGTGCCCATCTACAAGGTATTTGTTTCTGGAGCATAGAGCATTAGATGCCCCTCCTGTTGTCATCAATCAAGTATTTGAACCCTGACGCTCTTGGACTGAAGGGTTGGAATCTATCCACTAGACCACTGAGGCTCTACCTTTAGTATTAAAAAGGTTTTTAAAAATCTACTATTGCGCCCCGAAGTCCTTATAGAGTGAAAGCAATAACACAAATAGAAACTGGCAGGCTGTGGCCAACTTTTAATTAAGCCATCAAGTCACTTTCCCTGCACAGAACTTCTCTACAACATCTAACTTATGCCTGACTTACATACATCTGTACAAAACCAATACAAAACTGTGTGCTGCTTCGAATGAGAATCAAACATGATGTTTTACTGCTCATCTCTCTTACACTGGTCTGATCCAAAGCTGGCTGCTCCCATTGAACACAAGACACAGCCATCCAACATTTAAAAAATAGGAAACAATCCTATTTTTGTGAAATGTCATATGTTCCTTGCGTGTAACCAATGAGAATTGTTCATTTTTGTGCAAATTACAGTGTTGTCAACATGCCAGGGCTTTGAAACTGTGAGGTAGTGTTTTATTTTTTGTTGCCTTTTAAAGTGTTTGCTACATAAAAGGGTGGGTTGCCACTTCAAGGTATTGAGTTTCTTTGAAAGGTATAGAAACATGATGTATAAAGAAAAATAGAATTGCAAAGATTTTAAGATTTTCAAGAAAATGACAACAGATATTGGACTTTAACATGTCAAGATTATAAGTAAGAGAAAAGCAGTCTAAAGACAGACAGTGGTCTCTTTGTTTTAGGTATCCAAACAGAAAAGTCATGCAGAGACTGAAGATCAACAGTAGATCTAGCGGGATGAAAACCATACCGTACATCAAAGAAAAGACCTAACCTCTCAAGGTAAGTCACAAGTTCCATATTTATCAAGCCCTTGAATACCTTACTGACAACAGGCAATAGTTCTCAAGAAGGGATACTTCCCCATTGTTCTTAAACACAGGAAAAACTAATGCAGTCTTCAAACATGCCAGGAAACACAAATCTTTCAGACAGAGATTAAAACGTTTGGATTGATGAGATTTTAGGAGCACTATTCTTTAGAAAGACCATATCTGATCTCAAAACCTTGTAAACCAGAGTTAAGATTAGATATCACATTAGCAACCAGCCTAGGAGTAATACCAACTTTTCTCAGAGAAAACTCTGTGTGAGGTGGAATATGTGGCAGGTCAAAACCAGAACAACCCAAACTGGAATTCTTGGCAAACATTTAACAAAAAGCTGAGCTTTGTCTGAAGAGGATGTTAATGTAAGTATGCCAGTATGGTAAGGCATGACAGGAGGGTGCACAAGTTGCCATTAGCTTCCTCTGTATATATCAAATAACAAAAGGGATCACAGTATTGCAATGCCAATGACTAATCCATAACAAAACTAAATTCACCAAACAAATTCTAACAAACAGTAGATCCAGTAATGATGCTGTCTTTGACTGGTTGGTATTACCTGAGTTACACCACTGATTACACCAGACCAAGACTACTGTATATAAGCCATTCTTAAATAGTTGACTGAATGAAGCATTAGCCAACAGTGAAAGTGTAAGTACACTTATGTTACATTCAAGATAGCATGGTCAATGCATGGTTGTAATAATAAAGCAAATTTCTGTACATTTGTTTACAATCATACATCATTGGCTATTGTTCTAACATTTGTCATGCACAATATGAAAACAAATTTAGTAAAGATGTTGCAATGCCTGTGATGATTTACCTTAACAAGCAATCATTGGAGATTATAAGAGATAACTACTTTGACACTGTCCTTTACTATTGCAGTGGAGGGTTTCAAGTAACTTTTGCTGATTTGAATTGCAAGTGTTACTCAACCACCACCAATGAACCTCTCAGGTCCATTGCATAACAGACTTCCCATATTTATGATGTTGTTATGGATTCTCCAAAAGTAATGTAACCAACTCAGAAGTTCTCTGTCCACAGACACAAGGTTGTTGGTTTGGCTTTAGACTTTACCAGCTTGTGTATTAACTCATTTACTTGTACAATAGAGTGATAACGGTGAAGATGCGATTGATGGCGGAGGATGACCTCCAAAACTAAAGTATCTTTACACCTTAATCCATATTTATAGCATATGCTGGCCAGATCACGAGATATACTCACAAAGATCTGACAGAATGTTGGCCGATAAAATGAATGTACTGCTGATCGTACAACTCGTAGATGGCACATGATATCATGAGGGTACATGAATGTGACGATCCTCGTATGATGCCACGAGATATCACCACCTAAAAATGCAAGATATCAGGTAACCTTACGATTTTATCAACAATAGCTAATTATGTGCATGGTCACAGTAACAAGACTAAAGTTTGCAGGTATAAGTAGCCTGATTACCCTGTTCCAAATATGTTGCTTTTGCCTCTTCAGTAATCAAAGATTGCATCTATTACTTGCTTATCTGAACAATAATTTAGCCACCATAGTCCATACATGTTGAAATTAAGGAAATTCCTGTAGGCTGTGGTAGCTGAACAAGCCAGAGTAAACCATGGAGAAGAATGGGATCTCACCAAGAATTGCAGAACAAAAGGATCAATACCTCTCTGAATCCAATCACAGAAACGAGAGCCCCCTTTACATGCTCCCTCAGAAAACAGAAGTGACCAAGGAGCATCTGTTAAGTAGGCCGGAAAACCATCCCAATCTGCCATTCCAAAGAGAAGGTCTTTTGGGGAAATACAGCATCCCTTTTGTCATGGGATTGCCTTAATTTGACTTATCTGGGCAATGGCACTATTTAATCTGGATTCTTCTAGAAAATTCTTTAGTTTTCCAGAACATTCTGTTATCTTCCAGAACATTCTGTTATCTTCCAGAACATTCTGTAATCTTCCAGAACATTCTGTAATCTTCCAGAACATTCTATAAGCTTCTAGAACTTTCTAGAATGTTCCGTGTGGTTCCATAGGATTCTAGAACCTTCCAGAAGTTTCTATAGAATAGTTTCTCTGGAATGTTCTAGAATATTCTTTTGCTTTCTAAGGATTTCTGTGTAAACAAGACAAAAATATATATAAGGCAGGAAAGTAGGCGTTTAAGCAACTTTCATCAAAGCAAGGAGTTACACAAGCTGTAAATAGAGTAATTGATGAACTGTTAATAGATTATTTGACATTAAGCAACCTATTGTCTCGGGGACATATAACACCTTTGAAAGGTTGTATTGAACATTACACTCACAGTTATAACTGCATGGTCTGATCTTCCAAGAGGAGGTAAACACTTGACGGAGCAGATTTCAGGATTAGAAGTAAGAAAAAGGAAAAAAACACATGAGGATCCTCATCATCTCTGTCAGGAATGCGTTTTGAAGATGTTACTAAAAGGGTAAGATCTTAGGGTAGGGAAAAGTTATCACAGCATTCACTAGCCAAGTCTGTCCCCCACTAATGTATAGAGACAGTAGTGACATAGTGGTACCAGTAAGGTGTCAGACTCAGAATCCGAGGGCCATGAGTTCTAACCAACCCTGAGCTTTCCTGCCAAGATCCTGGAGATTCTGTGCTTTGTCATCTGCTCTCATGAAGAGGGAAAACTACATGTTTCAAGAGTTAGGACAGAGTGGGGGCTGCAAGCATGAACAGCATGAATAGGAAGCATGAATAACATGAAAAGCAAGCAAGAATAGATTGTCTTCTATTGGGTAAAAGTAACCTTGCTCCTACTAGTGGGTTTGGCCTTGAACAGGGTGAAATAACTGTTTTTAAAAACAACAAAACAAAGACAAACCGATAAGAATGATGAGTATTGAAGTCACGAAAGACAAAAACATTAGTTGACGGATGCCAATGATGAATAGAATCCATGTGGCCAGAGATATCATCTAACATAGCACCATCATTTGACAAAGGTGAAGATATAAGAAAAAGATCAGTGGTAGAAAAGCCAAGGCTACATGTGAGCAGATGTAGGATTTGTCAGGATTTGTCAGGATTTATCAGGAGTTTCAAACTCAAGACTTCCAGAAACAGGGATACTATCACAAACATAAATACCAAGAACATGCACATAAATAGCTATATCCTTACAGAATAGAGGAAGATAACCAGCGACAATATACTGGTCATTGTCAATGTTGGGGTCAAGGTTAGTCTGAAAAGCTTTTTACTAGTAATAGAATATACAGTAATATTACAGAAACCTGTCATATATAGGCACTTTCAAAAATCTAACAATGTTTTTAGGCTGTCTTTTCTATTTCAAACATTTCAACCAGAACATCCTTCTGGTCATGGTTAATAGCTTGGCACATAAGCACATCAGTTAATTGAAAAACAAATTTTCACAGCAGCATAGCATGATTTAAATATGCTAAGTATATCTATATATGTATCAGACACTGGCCATCAAACCTCTGTAATAAGTTGAGACATGGTGAAGAGAATGATTTTGTAGATTTTTACTCAATTTCACTGAGTTTTGGAGAAGTGCCCACCCACGTCTGATATTCTTAACTAAGTTTAAGAGAAATTTCAAACTCTACACTTAACGTACACTAAACGTAGAAAAGGTTTCTGACATCTATAGCTGGTCTGGTACTGTGATTTGATCTTAAATGGCCACAATATACACATACCTGAGGCTACTAATAGTAGAACTTATTGAAACTCGATCGCACATATCGGAACTCAAACATAATTGAATATAACGGAACCCAATCAGAAGGAACAAACTGTATTGGGGGGGGAGCACAGTTTCTGTATTTTGAAAAAACTTCTATTATGCATGAGGGAACTAATGGACAAGTAGACCAGTAAGCAAATAAGGAGTCAATAAAAAATCACTTACTAGAAGTTGAGTAACAATTGGACACTGACTTTGATACAAATACTTGCCCTGATTTTTCCACGAGGGGGCAATGCCCCTACAAACCTGACAATTGGGGGCAATGTCCAAGCAACTACCCCACAGCCATGGGGCTACGAACCCCTACTAACATTGCACATTTATGAAACTCCCAAATAATATACCTTTTCTGTTATGTCAAAGAGTTTTCAGGCACCAGCTGCTACTGTCATGCCCAGTCCCTAAAGTGCATCTACACATTAAGAAAACTGACAGTTTCCCCTAAAACAAACCCTACTCTTTTTCTTCTCCTTCCCCTTCCCTCAATACAAGGCAGGGCTGTCACTTGAAGGTATTGAGTTAATCTGAAACATGTAGAAATAGAAAGTAAACAAAAAATAGGTGTAATAGAGAATGAAAAGTAAAGACTTCCAAAAAGATGATGATCGAGTCTGGACATGGTAAGCCTATTTACTGATGTTCTGGTTCATGAGACCATAAGAATTATGTTAAAGCAAGTGTACGTGCATCCTACTCTTGCTCCTCTCAACATACCCCGTGACCTCAAGAAGAAATCAGTACTCATCTGCACTACTCAAACCAAGCACAAAGCAACAATATGATATGTGTTTTAACTTAGGTAACCCTTTATATCTTAGAGGTTGATCTACTTTTTTCTCACTTTCTATTTAGTATTGTAAATGGCTTCTTCACTATTTTCAAATCAAAAAAAGAATATTAGCATATAGCCCTAAGGTTACGAGTTATTCGAAGTTTTTCATACTTTGGATCTTCAAAAATATGAGATAGTGGTAGCATGTTTGGATATTTACACAACATAATTGATGTCATGGCTTTATAAGGAATGTTGAGGTAAACACACACAATAATGCAACCTAACCAGCCCTGGTCTTTCATTAAGAATTGAGACAAACATTTTTTTTCAGTTTCAATATTTTACTTTAGCACAACAATTTCATAAACCCACACTCAAAAAGAGCTCTCCCTTTGTTAATAGATAACAACAGAAGTAAATTTTCTCTTCAAAAATACATTACTGGGAACTGGAATTGTAAACTGGAGGAAAATGGAATGTACACAGGCTTCCATAAGTTGATTAGGTCCCTACTACAAGAAATAGTAACTATCAATCTTCTACTACACCTCACATTCTTCCATTACCCTTTGTATTACTAACAGCATGACCTGCTTGCCAATTCCACAGGAGATGTCTTGCTGACATTATCAAACATCCTCTTCTGCTTGCTTCTTCTGACTTGGTAACATTTTGTGTTGACCACCACCATATGATGGCTATGCAGCAGTAAAGAAACAAACTGGGGAGTTCCATCTTGAGTGACTAGTCTATGACTGTGAAGGATGAATCTTCAATAGTCTTTAACTCTCACTGCCTGGCGTCTCATAAAAATTTATCTATGTTTATATAAATGAATGCACATGTGCTCTCACCACCACATTTACTACATAGACCATTCCAGTCTCAAGATAGTGTATACACAATACCCCTTC